>PVJN01013458.1:0-48735 GCA_004026805.1 Lasiurus borealis
TTGGAAATTGCTTTCGGAGCCTCAGGCACATAAATATATTTTTTATATATATATTCTCCGTCATGGCAGGCCTCGGTCCTTGGAGGCTGGCTCTGAATGTTACAGAAACCCGAAGGCAGTTCCGAGCCAAGTCTGCGGAAGGCGGGGAGTTATCAATTTCAAATTTTCAGTTTTGTTTCAAAACAAGCCGGTGTTACTGCGGAGAAGGAAGCCCGATGGTCTTGAGGAGCTCAAAAAGCGACCGAAGAAAATTCGACACCAGAGGATTTTTCGCAAAAGCCCTGCACCTGGGTGCCTGCCTACCTACCTGGCCAGCTGCACCTCAAACTGCCTTTCCGCTCCCCCGATGTCCCTGTCACCCGGTTTCCTTTCAGTTCCTTGGGACACACACCTATCACCTGACTCAGACAAACACATATTACGTGTCTCGGGTCTTCACACATGTCATTTTCTTGGCCTCCTTTTGCCCAGCTTGTCTGTCAAGCTGGAGGTTGAGTGCCAATGTCACAGCGAGACCTTCCCACGTGCAGCTCTGTCTGAGCCTCCCTGTCCTCCCCGGTCACACTGGTAGGTTCCAGCGTGTTGGTCCTTGTGGGACACCTCCTCCACCCCGCCTGCAAGCTTCCTGAGACCAGGGACTGTCCTGCTTTGCTCACCACTGTGCCCTCAGCATTCAGCAAAAACGTATGGCATGGTTTGGGCACGCTAGCCATATTTTTGAAAGGATGAACAAGGACATCCAAGTGACCCATTACCAAACTGCCCCTCTGCCCACTCTGCAGCCTCTTCTTTTTTTTTTTTTTTAAAAATATATTTTATTGATTTTTACAGAGAGGAAGGGAAAGGGATAGAGAGTTAGAAACATTGATGAGAGAGAGACATCAATCAGCCGCCTCCTGCACTCCTCCTACTGGGGATGTGCCCACAACCAAGATACATGCCCTTGACCGGAATTGAAAATGGGACCCTTCAGTTTGCAGGCCGACACTCTATCCACTGAGCCAAACCGGTTTAGGCTGCAGCCTCTTCTTGTCTCATCTCCTCACATCTCTCCTGGGCACCCCTCCCTCCCCCCAGATTCTCCTTCCTTTTCAGGCTAAGGTTTTAATATATATATGTGTGTGTGTGTGTATTAATTATTGATTTGAGAGAGAGAGAGAGAGAGAGAGAGAGAGAAAGAGAGAGAGAGAGAGAGAAACATCAATGATGAGAGAAGATCATTGATCGGCTGCCTCCTGTACAACCCACCCTGGGGATCATGCCCAGAACCCAGGCATGTGCCTTGATCAGGAATTGAACTGTGACCTCCTGGTCCATAGGTCGATGCTCAACCACTGAGCCATGCCTGCTGGGCTCATGCCGAGTTTGATCTTCAACCCCGCCTCTCTGTAGAACTCCAGCCTAAAGTTTCCAAGGATCCATGGCTCATTCCTCTACACCTGCTCAGCACCTGGCACCTGTCTCAAGGACCAGAGCCACTGCCTCCTCCTGCTCCTCTTCTTGTACTTTGTCTCTGGAATGTTTCCAAATCTGTCCAGTCTCCTGGAAATACAGACTACAAAGTGGTCTTCCCCTCATCCTTCTCTTCTCCTCCTATGCTCACTTTCTTACCAAGAGCAATGAATGCTGCCTCTGGACTGCCACTTGCATCTTTAATTTCCTGTCCATCTGGCTGAGAAAGCATGTGGGTGGGCTCTAATTAGTCCTCAGCTGGGTGAGTACAGCAGCCTCACAACTTGCCTCCCGCCCCAGGCAGTGGTCCAGCTTCCCCTCCCCCTCACAGTTCACCCTTCGCATGGCTGAGCGATGGTGGCTGTTGCCTATAGAATGAAGCCCACACCCCATCTATCGTGGCATCCTTCGGTTTTCTGACTCCAGTTGTCTGAAAAGTGTGGCTCCTGCATCAAGAGTATCGGTATCACCTGGGTGCTTGTTAGAAATGTCAGTTTTGGGGCCCTGCCCCAGACATGCTGGTCCTGGGGTGGGGAAGGCAGCAACCCATGTCCTAACCAGTCCCATGGGTCACCCTGGTGTATGCCAAAGCTTGAGAGCCACTGCTCTAGAAGGGTCAGATTTCTCCACTGTCTCTGAAGATGGCAATTACAGTGGTACCTCGAGATACGAGTTTAATTCCTTCCGTAACCTTGAGGCATGGGAAACTATGAGACGCTTGAGTCGAGGTAAACTGGTGGGTCATGTGCAGCCGGCCGATCCACGTGATTACTGCTATCTCAAATGTTGCTCATATTTCAGAGCAAAAATCGCGTGAGGGCCAATTAGCATATTACATCTTTATCAGCTAGAATGTCATTTTGGTGAGTCTTATGGGCCCACCCTTCCTGATATGATTTAGACTTTCACTTATTTCCAATGTGATTGAAAATTAAATGATTAAAGAATTTAAATAAATTCAACCCTCCCTGTCTCAAGTTCAGGACATGTTACTCAGTCTGTCTCTTATAGCCTCAGTTTCCCCGAGGATTTCAAGCCCAGAGATAGTCTCAGTAGGGAAACCCTTTGGAGCGCCTATGATTGACTGTTGTTGTAATCTCTGGAGTAGTACTGCTTGTTACACAAATGGAAAAAATATGGGGATACATGAATAAAAATAGAATATTTTGGAATGAAGAGGAGCTACAATCTAAGTGCAATCCAATTTCATTTTAGCCAACTTCTAATTTTATCCTGGTATGCTCTGGGGCTTGAAATGACAGGCTAGGCCACTAGAATAACGGCGCAAAGGAATAATAGCGAGGAAGACAACGACAATAATTTTTAAGATTCTCACCTTACCTTACATCATTTTATCATTTATAGATGATGCTGTGAAAGTTCTGAGGAATTAATAATATTGATTCAATTTTACAGGTGAGAAAAAAGGAAGATCGGAGGAATCATGGGCTTTTCCTCAAGGTCACATATAATCAGTAAATGTAACCGACGGGATATGAACATCCTGGTATCATGTATCTTCCACTGGTATATATGTAAGGACTTGGACTCTAAATTTTTCTCTTCTTTCTTATCCTTCACTCCTTGCCTTCTGGGATGCCAGCCACGCAAATGTTACGCTCTAGGTATTCTGCATTTCTGTCCATTCTTTCTTCTATCCAGCCTGCAGTGTGTTATTTTTTTCTACTCACATATGTTCACATTCACCAGCTTGACTTCTGCTATGTTCTGTCTGATGTTAAATACATCCCATGAGTTCATACTTTCAGATAGTGCAGTTCTGGAAAGTCTACTTGCTTCTTTTAAATAGATTTCAGTTCTCTGTGGATTTATCTTCTTTTTTTTTTAATCATCACCAGAAGATATGTTTTTATTGATTTTTTTTTGAGAGAGAGAGAGACAGAGAGACAGAGAGAGAGAGAGAGAGGACATTGACCAGTTGTCACTTGTATATAACCCCTCCCCTGGGACCGAGCCTGCAATCTTTTGGTAAAGGGGATGGTACTCCAACCAACTGACCTAACCGGCCAGGGCAAAATTATTTATCTTTTCATCCATTCTTTTGGTCCATTCTTTCTTTATTTTGTTTTAAATATGTTTAATAATCATTTTTAATGCCCTTCTCTCCTAAGCTCAACCTCTGTATATATTGTGCCTCTTCTTTTTTTCTTTTTCTTTTTCTTTCTTGAGTATTGGTCACATTGTCCTACCTCCACATGCCTCACTAGTTATGGTTGTTTTCCACGTGTTACAAGAACCATACAGACTGAAGTTCATGGTTTTTCCCTTAGGAAGGCTTTGTGCTGTCCTCAGCTGACCGCGTGAGGGGCTGAGCACCCCAAGGCCAGGAGGAAGGAAACTGGGTCGTGGCCCGGTTGCAGTTAGACGCAGTTCTCTCTGCTTTCCCATGTCCCAGGGGTGAGGCCTGGTGCGTGTTTGTGGCAGGCCTCTTCCTCTGGTGGGACTTCGCCTCCTGGGAAAGGTGACACTGAGGGAGGTTTGGCTCTGCCTTTCTCGCCCGGCCCCATTCTGGGCATGTTCCCCGGGGGGTTGCATGGAGAGCTGGTGTCTCGGTTACCTCTAATCTGGAAGTTTAGAGCTGTGGCCTCCACATCACACAGAGTGGAAATCTGCCCACAGTCTGTAAGGGACCTCTTTTGGGTCAGGTTACAAGTCCTTCCACTAGTCTGTCTCCTAGGAACGTTGTGGTTCCTCGGGATTCACTCTTTCTTGGTCTCCTGTGCCACACCACATGCAAGAACTGTCCTATGGGGAAATCCAACCATGCAGCTGGGACTCAACCAGATCCCCCTCTTTTATAGGAGGCTGCAGGGCAACAGTCTCCCAGATTTCTCTTCCCCTCTGCACAGACTAAGCCCAGTCCTCGAGGCCTCAGCAAACACCCCCTGACCCCAGGAAGAAAACTGCCAGTAACCTCAACTCACTTAGCTCTTTCCTTCTGCAGCTTTTATTCTTCTTTGCTTCTGTGATTCACACTACACTGTTTTTCAGAATATGATTTGGTGTCTTTATTCTTTTTTTTCTAGCTGTTGCCTTGTCTCTACCCACTACATCCCACTCAAAGACCAAGTCTAAAAACTGTTAGTCTATTTTGTCATCAGTGAAAGCACCAATACTCAACCACTGAGTCATACCGGTCAGGCTATAGTATTTTTTTATATATATATGAAATGAATTCTCAGTCTTGTGTATGTGCTGAATGTTGGCAAACGTGTACAGCTGTGTAATCCAGCCCCTATCGTGATCTATAAGAGTGCATTTACCATAGAAAGCCAACTCAAACTTTCAGCTTTTCCTGACATCAACTGTCACTCAACCAAGATTCCTTCATTAAGCTTGAACACATGATCATTTCCATTAAATGTCTGTTTTACATCGGTTCTACTTTGTTCAACAGGATCATCAGAAATTTGCTAATGGAAGGCATAAGAGCCCAAGGCCTTCCATACCCAAAGCGTACACACCATTGAGTCATGCCAAACAGCGTTAGAGACATCACACCATGACCACGTCCATGGGCCCCAGCAGAAGCAAGCAACCTCACATCCTGTCCCTCCAGACTTCCTCGGGTCCCTCTCCCACACTGAATATCTGTGACTCACTCTGATGATAGTCCCATGACATCCTTGTCCTCCCAAGAACAGCCTTCCCTGCCTCACGCCCAGCTGATCCTGACCACACTGCCCTTGGCAATGTAAGCACTTGGCTTTCACCTGTCATAACTCCGCGGAAAAAAAATATCAGTCAACAGCAGAAAAACAAAATCCAGGAAAACACTCAGCAAGAAAAGAGACAAAATCATTTGCCTTCAATTATGAGGAAGGATGTTTCAGACTCAAGGAGTGAGAAATATTGGATAGTGTTTCAAGTTCTAAACCACAAGTCCATGTTTCCAGATGAAGAAAGCAGGTTTGGAGAAGAGCAAAGAGAAATCATCTCTCGCCTCAACTGCCAAAGGAGAACATATTTTCAAAAATAACTTCGTATCTCTGTGTGCTCTTAACCATGACCGTGACCAGGATGTGACGGCTGTCTGTGACTATCTGAGAGTTGTTAGGATGGTAGCGTCTTACACTTGTGTCATGGTTTATAAAGATTTTGTTCCCATCACCCTACTTTCCAGTCTTGGTAGCAATAGAAGGAAGTTACAAAAAGGCTGATTTTCTTTCTTTTTTTTTTTTGTTTTTTATCACTAGGACTGTAACAATTAAATGGGTTATTGCTAGATTCTTCCAGATTTCATGATTTCATGACTTCGTGACCACATGACTCTCCAGTGACCACATTTTCCAGACTGAATTTGGGCCATATTTTTGCCGAGTAAAACCCTGATAGCTCCCTTTTCAACCTGGACCTGCAGAGAGAGAATACACAATCAGCATTCACAGGCTGATCCATGGAGTGGCTTTCAGAAAGCATGCTCTTCGGACACTCAGAGAGATACGGAAATTTGTCCATAAAGGAGATGAAAATTCCAGATGTGGGCGTTGCCAACAGACCCAACCAAGTTGTCTGGGCCAAAGGAAGAAGGAATGTCCCATACTATATCTGTGTGAGGATATTCAGAAAACATAATGAGAAAAAAGATTCACCGAACAAGCTGTATATTTTGGTCACAAACATATCTGTAACTGCTTAAAAAAATCTACAAATAATCAATGTGGATGAGAACCAAGTATGTACTGATGGTCAAATAAAGTTATAAAACAACAAAGTTATACTACTGCCAGAGTTCTCTGAGGAGTTGAATGCATATCTGTCCCCCTCAGACTAGGGGTCACTGTTAAGACCCTGGTATGGTTATTTACTACTGTATAACAAATTATCCCCAAGTTAAGCAAAAACAACCATTATTATCTGCTGTAGTTTCTGTGGGTCAGGAATTAGGGAATGGCTTGACTTGGTGATTCTTGAGTGGGTCTCTTAAATGGTTGTAATCAGATGGTAGTTGAGACTAAAACAGTGGATGGGGAGTGACTGGAGCAGCTGGAGGCTGGCCAGGTATCTCCATGCAGAGTCTCAAGGCCTCTCCATGCGGTCTTTCTGTATGAGCTAGTTGTGCTTCCTCACAGCATGGTGGTCTCAGGACAATCAGGCCGTATGCATGGTAGCTCGGTGCTTTAGTGCACTGTTCCGGTTCACAAGGTGAAAGCTTCATTCTTGCCTATGACATAGCCTCTGAAGGCATGCAGTGTCACTTCCTGGACATTTCATTGGTTACAAATGAGGCGCAGGCACACCAGATACAAAGAAAGGAGAATCAGACTCCACCATTTAGTGGAGGGTGACAAGGTTCCAGAAGAATAAAGGGGATAAAAGTGATTGATGCATCCGTCTTTGGAAAATACAATCCTCCACAAGCCCTTTCATAAAGTGTCAGACCTGAGGAATGAATGGTTCCCACTAAAGTCTGTATGGCAGTCCCAATCCTAACATGCATGTAGTTCTGAGCATCCATTTTAATCGGGATGCATGAAAGAATGGGAAAGTTCATCCCCTGAAGAATGACCCTGGGAACTAGCTTTCGTTTTTCTTGGTAAGAGATGTAAGAGGAGGTGTGGTCACTACCTTAGCACATTTGAAGGACTGTCAGGTAGCAGAGGGAGCAGGCTTCGTCTGGGTGGCTCCAGAAAGGTAGATAACTACAAGGTTTATCAAGGACCCTGAGTACCCCTTGGCTGATACCTCTGCTATATAGATAGATAGTGGTACCTCGAGATACGAGTGCCCTAACATAGGAGATTTTTAAGATACTAGCCATCGAACGAGCAATTTTTGTTTTGAAATAGGAGCAACATTTGAGATAGGAGTAATCGTGCGGATCAGCTGGCTGCACACGACCCACCAGTTTACCCACCAGTTTACCGTTATTCGAGTGTCTCATAGTTTCCCACGCCTCAAGGTTACGGAACAAATTAAACTCGAGGTACCACTGTATTCTACATCTAATTTTCTCTTAACATGTGTCTTTTGATTAAAAATTAACAATGGGAGGTGGGGAAAGGAGGACATCTGGGATACTTCCAACAACAAATTTTAAAAATTCAAAAAGTTTTCAAATCATCAGACTTGATCAGCTAATATTCCCCACACACATCATGTAGAAAAGTTTGACTGAAGAGGCTAAAGAGCAGGACTGCCTGGGTTCAAGTCCTGGCTCTGTTACTTACCAGTTACATAACCCTGGGCAACTTAAGCTCTCTGCACCTTAGTTTCCTCATCTGTCAAATAGGAGTACCAATCAGATGGCGTGATTGTAAGGCCAACGTAAGTTTGTTTTTAAATATTTAACTGCAATACTGAGAGTAGTGCCTGGCACATAGTAAGCACCACCTAAGTAGTAGTTAGTAAATGAATAACTGCAGTGGAAGATAGTAAACAGGCACCGAGTCACTGCATGGTCTTGAGCAGAGTCTGTAAGTCAGCTATTCTGTTAAAGGGATTGCTCAGAGCCCACTCTTCCAAAAGGCATTTGAAAGAGCTCAGCAAGGAATCGGAGGCCAGCCATCTGCTGGGTGGTTTCTGATGGTCTAGACCCGAGGTCAGCAAAACTCTTCCGCAAAGGGCTGAGTAGTAAATATTTTAGGGTGTTGTAGGCCATCTGATCTCGGTTCGCCACGGTAGCATGAAGCCAGTCATGGGCCATACATACATGAAGTACGTGAATGGTTGGGCTGACTTCGGCTCACGGTCCAAATCTATAGTTGGGCCGACTCCAGTTCAGATCACGCCAAGCTTGAGAAAGCTGGGAATAAAGTGGTTTTCGAGGTGGCTGCTGAGCAACAGGAGTTGGAGGGGAAGAGAGGGCAGAATAGTGCCATTAAGTGCCACCTCTCCTCCTCGGGCAAACTCACGATGAGTGTAAACAGGTCCTGGGCGTGTGTGTCTACCACACTTGGCACCACCACGCATCCAGACACACAGAGGGGGGCCATATTGGGGAATGAGAGTTCCCCACTCATTCATCCTCTCCACTTTGTGTTCTGTTCTAGTCTTTTCTTTTCCTGCAAACCAGCTCTCGGCCGCAGAACAATGCTGGCCATTCTGTGCATGGCCAGCGATCCCTCGGCTGAACTGTCTTTATTTCCTCACCTGCAAGATCGTCTCCCCAGGCCCATATGGAAACCTCCAAGCTCACGAGGGACTAATCGGGCGAGACTCTTCCAAGGGAAGCGCGGTCCCGGTGGGAAGTGATTGCACACGGATGGAATTTTTGCACGCGGCGTGGAGAGATGATCTTTGCCTTTTGGCCGTGTCGCAGTAAGAAGGGGAGGGGAGAGAGACCGATTATTTCTAAGAGCGCAGCTCTTCCCCAGCGCTGATAAGAATGGAATGCAGGCTACCACGGAGATTCAGGTCACTAATTAGTCCCAGAAGCCCGCAGGCCTTGAATCACTGCTAGAATAATTATGCATTAAATTCGAATGTTTGCAGAGGCCCCCGGCCAACCGTGCTGCAGAGCCCGGTGACGGCATGGAGAGATCAAGGCGCGTCCTGCCCAGCGCACTGCAGGGACCCGCGGGGGGAAACCTGGGGCCTGCGTGTGCAGTGACCCTGCCCGGTCCCCGACCCAGCTGCACGCAGCCTCCTGCCAGCGAGCTTGTTATTGGCGCTGAGTGGACAAAAGGAAGAGGATGATGGCCGCCCCTCGGTTCACCCCTCTGAGCTCGATGCAGTCATGCTCAGCTGCGGAAAGACTCCAAACAAGCATTTGGACATTTTTCTCTCCACAGTCATGCATTGCAAGAGACTTCCAGGTGTTCGCTAACGTGGAGATAACAGTCTGGACCTTTGTCTGACTTTCAGTGTTCATCTCAGCTTGTTAGATGCGGGGAGACCTGGCTGGAGGGATGGTTTGAACTATTTTACCTACTTTTTCTTACTTCTTTCTTTCTTTTTTTTCTTTCTTTCTTTTTCTTTCTTTCTTTCTTCTTTCTTTCTTTTTTCTTCTTTCTTTCTTCCTCTTTCTTTCTTTCTTCCTCTTTCTTTCTTTCTTTCTTTCTTTCTTCTTTCTTTCTTTCTTCTTTCTTTCTTCCTCTTTCTTTCTTCTTTCTTCTTTCTTTCTTTCTTTCTTTCTTTCTTTCTTCTTTCTTTCTTCTTTCTTTCTTCTTTCTTTCTTCCTCTTTCTTTCTTTCTTTCTTTCTTTCTTTCTTTCTTTCTTTCTTTCTTTCTTTCTTTCTTTCTTTCTTTCTTTCTTTCTTTCTTTCTTTCTTTCTTTCTTTCTTCCTCCTCATCCTCCTCCTCCCTCCTCGTGTTCTCCATGAGCATAAAACCAAAACATACAAGATACTCCGCTGTAAAATAAACAGATGATAAATAGCAGTCTCTGTGACTGTGGGGTTATAATTCCATCGAGGGCTCGGGTTGAAGTCATAAACCACAAGAAGTGAAGCGTGGCCCCATAAATAGCCTTCACGATGGAATTACAGCCCCATCATTCAACATGGGCCTTTGAAAAAATAATCCCTATACCCCAGCTTTCATTCCAAGAAAAGAGCCCTGACTGCGGTAACACATCTTCGGATCGGTTCATCAGTAAACAAAATAATTCCTCTGTATTAATGGGACATTTATGAGGGCTGGGGTGAGTGCCCTCGCTGTACTCTCAGAGGCTGTTATTGAAACCGGGCAGGGGTGCCCCAAACAGAACCAACGAGACAGACACGGGAGTCCCATTTCACCACATTTGAACATAAATGAGCAGGAGGGGAGAAGGTACCTGTTGGTTCCTCAAAAGAGGGGAGAGGGGGGGCAAGAGTCTCTTGCCTTTCTTTTCACACCTTTCAGCTCCCCTCTTTTTTCTTGTGTCATGACATGGAGTGGCTGAGCTAGAGTTTTGTGGGAAGTAATCGGTTGCCACAAATTCCTTCCCTGCAAAGGACAGGCTTCCTGTGTTCCCAACCGATTCTGCTTGATCGCATGATCATGAAAGCCAGTTGATCTCATACAACCTAAGAGGTATGACAGGCTTTTTCATAATGGCTTTTTGTGTGATGAAAACAAATATTCTCACATTACGGAGAAAATAAGCCAAACCCAACGGTTCTGCAGGAGTTGGATGCTTAAATGGAAGCTTCTGATGATCATAAATTAAGCCATCAAAAATCCCTGAAGAATCCACTGCAGCCTTAGTATTAAATGAAACAACATACGTATATGCAAGGGCTGGCAGATGGCAAGGGCTTACTATATGGTTATTCATTGTCACAATTTAAACCATAAAATTCAGAAATATTTTATGAATGCTCTTGGAAAGATTACTTTCCTCAATAGACTTATTTATAACAAAAATCTATAGCTATGAAGCAAAGAAAAGCAACAGCAAAGAATAACTTCAGATCAAAACTGAAAAAGAATAACATCATTTTAATCTGACCTATTAAAATATAATCTTCATATAGGCTTTGTTTTTAATTTGCCCTTTCTTTTGTAGTTACTTAAGGTGAAAACGTAGATCACCGATTTGAGACCTTTATTCTTCAAATACAAGCATTTAAAATGACAAATTTCATTCTATTGCTTTGGCTGTATCCTACACATTTTGATATGTTTTAATTTTTGTTTTGGATCAAACTATATTCTAATTTCTCCTGTGATTAAATTTTGACGCATGTGTTATTTTTTAAATGTTTGTTGAGATTACATTAAATCTGTATATTGCTTTGGGTAATAGGACCATTTTTGCAATTTATGAACAACATATTTTTCAAAAAACATTCTTTTAAAAATATTTTTTAAAACGCAAATCATTTCCTTTTTTAAAAAAATTATTTTATTGATTTTTTACAGAGAGGAAGGGGAGGGATAGAGTTAGAAACATCGATGGGAAAGAAACATTGGTCAGCTGCCTCCTGCACACCTCCTATTGGGGATGTGCCTGCAACAAGGCTCTATGCCCTTGAAGGGAATTGAACCTGGGACCCTTCAGTCCACAGGCCAGCGCTCTATCCACTGAGCCAAACCAGTTAGGGCAAGAAACATTCTTATAGATAGATCACTACCACCAGGTATCGAGGTTCTGCTACCTGTTAGGCAGTGGGTGAAGCATTTTACTAGTATATACATGATCTCATTTGATAGTCACAACAATACTAAGAAATATTAAGAAAAAAAGACTGAACTTGCCTACATTAACATGTCATATATGTAGCAGAGCTGGATTCAGGCCCAGATCTTTAAGAAGGTAAAGCCAGAACGCTGAATTTCTGTTCTAACCACTTACTCTCAGGTCTCTGTTTTCCATGTTCTTGTTATGAAGATCAAAATGAGAAATCACCATTCCTAATTATTGCAGAACTGTGATATGTAGCTTTACAAATCCCTGTGTCTTCTTGCCTTGCCAGTTCCATTCCTCCACATCCATGTTTTTTGTTTGTTTTTTTACTTTGGGCTACTATAAGACAAATTGTCTACCTGCCCCCAAACCATATACTCAGTCATGTATTTCTTGTTTTACTTCTTTTATTTAGATCTTTGTGTATCCTTTCTTTGGTCTCAAAATCAGTATGCCTGACTTTGATATGGACTCCTAGCGGACAGGCACTGTATGAAGTAAAAGTTCACAGTTTAGTGTGGAAAGCAGTGGATCCATTCTAACTTGAGTAGAAATCCCGAATGTAAATAGATTGATAAGCAATATTGATCAGGCACAAAAATGTTTGGAATCAGGAAACATCCTGATCATGTTAGTTGGGGCAATAAAATGAAATAAATGACTCTTTCAGATCGATGGGATGCCTGGAAGTCACAAACTTAGGTATGCAATAACTTCCCATGAATAGTGTGCTGCTGTTTTTTTTTGTGTGTGTTTTCTTTTAAAATATATTTTATTGATTTCTTACAGAGAGGAAGGGAGATAGAAAGTCAGAAACATCGATGAGAGAAAGACATCGATCAGCCGCCTCCTGCACGCCCCACAGTGGAGTTGTGCTCGCAAGCAAGGTACATGCCCCTGGCCGGAATCGAATCTAGGACCTTTCAGTCCACAAGCCGACGCTCTATCCACTGAGCCAAACCGGTTTCAGCTGTGCTGTTGTTTTTAAAGATAGAAATCAATTGGTAAAAATGACTATGTATCAGGTTGGTCCTCGTTTCTATCAATTGAACCTATTCCTTAACAAATGCATATATTTATCATAGAAAAAAATTTTTTTTTAAATATATTTTATTGATATTTTATGGAGAGTGAGAGGGATAGTTAGAAACATCAATGAGAGAGACATTGATCAGCTGCCTCCTGCACGCTCCACACTGGGGATGTGCCTGCAACCAAGGTACATGCCCTTGACTGGAATTGCACCTGGCACTTTCCAGTCCACAGACCGACGCTCTATCCACTGAGCCAAACCGGTTTTGGCGAAATAAATTTTTTTCTAAGACCCAGCAAGGCCTTTGGCCATTGTTAGGGGAGAAACAATTTGATGGCTAACTGCCTTCTTTTTTTTTCTATTTGAGTCTTCACCTGAGTGAAGCTGAACCCAAGGCTGGGTTTCTTATTGAGACTTGGGGGCGGGAGTTTAGGGGGAGAGGAGGGAGAAGAGGGAGTCCCTTCTTCTTCTCCTGTGCCAGGTGACCTGAAACACTGAATGGCTCTTCTCTCTAGTCACCTGGGCCCCTCTGAAAGTTCTTTTTTAAATACCCACTTTCCTAAGAGTGGTGTCTGTCCCTGAAACACATCCCAGGAGAGGGCAGGAGAGCAGGGAGCTATCACATCCCCACTGCTATCTCTTCCTTTCCCTTAATTGCTCCCGTATCATTCTCTTCTCCCACTCTGGCTTCGGGCTGCCGTTGGCTCTCCCCCAGGCCTGACTACTTTGCATTTCTATAGCTTATCTCCATCCAGTCTACTCGTTTTTTCTTCTTTCCCATTTTTGGGTCTCTCTCTCTCTCTGCTTTCCTGATCCTGGAAGGGTGGTTGTCTGAGTGAGAACCCAGATAGTATGGAGTCAAAGAAAGACCGAACAGGTAGGCATAGGGAAGCTGCTTCCTCTCGGTTCGCTTATCAAACCTGGTCTACGAGTCTGGGGAGTTGACCCAGTGTCTTTGCTCTCCCCTGACTGAAGTATGGGGGTGCTGTCTGCAAAGAGAATGCCCTCCAGGCCCGGTTCTATGCCCTGGATTGGTTGTCTGTGTGACTCAGTGGAGAAGAAAGGTTATTACTTGCAAAGAGAGCCTCAGAGTAGACGGGCTTTAGGAAATAGTTGAACTGTGAAGGATATTCACCTGGGAGGGTGTGGAAAATCAGTTTTTCATGTGAACCAGGCAAGGTCCCTGTGGGGGGAGGGTGCAGTGGAAGGAATGGCTTCAAGAGTTAAAGGCCTAGGGAAGCAGTTCTCAACCTATGGGTCGAGACCCCTTTGGATATCAAATGACCCTTTCACAGGGGTCGCCTAAGACCATCGGAAAATGCAGATATTTACTTCACGATGCATAACTAGCAAAATTTCATGGTTGGAGGTCCCCACTACATGAGGAACCATATGCAAGGGTCGCGGCCTTAGGAAGGTTGAGAACCACTGGCCCGGGGTGTCCAGGGTGGCAGCAGATAAAGAAACAGCATGGTTGCCAAGAAGGCAGAGGCAGGGTAGAGGAAGATCTGAGGCCTGGGGTCAGGACCAGGTTGCTGAATAGCAAGCGTGGGCTGCAGTGCCGCCTTCCCTGGCTCCTGGTGTGTGTAACAGAGATGGAGTGTTCGGCTGAAGGAAATGAGTGGGCTTTTCCTCTCTCTAATCCCCACACAGGAGCCGATCCTGTCCCGGTATCAGGAGAAAGACATACTTGCGGTCCAAGGGAATGGGCCTGGGTTTAGCTCATGAGTTGACCTTGCCCTGTGTTGGCTGGATCTCTCCCTGTTCCAGACAGACTGAGCCTGGAGTATTCAAAGAAGTAAGGAGACTGCAAATGACTGGTCAGTGTATTATTGTTTCCCCAAAGTTCGTAACTGCTTTCTTGTGCCGAGTCAGCACAGCCACGGGCGGACCTGAGAGGGGACAGATAAGGACGGAGAAAAGACAGACAAGAGAAGAAGGCTGGGGCTGGGAGGGACACTACTTGTCTAATGGAGAGACAGCGCCACAGCCTGCAGGCCCAGTCTTTATTTTATAGCCAGATTCCACGAGGCAAAAATAAGGGCGTGGCCAAGATGTTTGCATCGTTCTCAGGGGTTTCGAATTTACTCAATTACAGGCACCTGATCAAACTTACTGCACCTTCCGCAGCCCCTATCCCTCAGCCACGTGGGACCACAGGTTCGGACCATAAGGTCAAGCTTACGACCATAGCCTTTGGCTCTAATTGTGCTGGGACTTGCACGTGGCTTTTGCCACGAGCAGATCGTGGCCTCTCATTAGTCTGACCTTGCTAGCAGTTTTCAACCTGTGGGTCGCGACCCACAGGTTGAGAACCGCTGCTGGAGAGCCTAAGCCCATCAGAAAACACAGATATTTCCATGATGATTCATAACAGTAGCAAAATGACAGTTAGGAAGTAGCAACGAAAATAATTTTATGATCGGGGGTCACCACAACGTGAGGAACTGTATTAAAGGGTCGCGGCATTAAAAAAGGTTGAGAAGCACTGAGTCTGAGGCTTGAATCTGACCAAACACAGTATCCACTCCCCACACTTTAGCACCAGTAAAAGGCCTGTGCTCACTATGTTCAGCAAACATGTCCTTTGTATAATCCCATCTTTTAGGTCTGAAATCAAAATTAGTGGGGGCAGAATATGCATTTCATGCATGCAAAAGAGGCCACATATTAAAACCGACAAAATCAGGGAGGCCTGCGTGGTGCCTTACAAACCCAGAGACGGAAAGTCACCACAGAGGGTGGCCTGAATGTAAAAATTGCCCACTAAAGTCGCATCATGGTGGGTAGTCACCTCCTAGGCCTACGGCTTCCCTGACAAATGCTCCATCTTTACCTTAAGTGACACTACTGTCCTTGTGCATCTAAGACACCATACCTTCGAAATGTCAGCGTAATCTTCTTTTCCAGATGCGAGAACCTCTTTCACGTCCCGCGTGGTTCAGGGTTCCCGATTCAGG
Organism: Lasiurus borealis; assembly: GCA_004026805.1. Lineage (NCBI taxonomy): Eukaryota > Metazoa > Chordata > Mammalia > Chiroptera > Vespertilionidae > Lasiurus > Lasiurus borealis. The sequence continues at coordinate 15,521 of PVJN01013458.1, forward strand.
GTTCGGGTTCTGGAGGAGGCCGCACGCAAATGAAGAGAGACTAGAAAGGTATTAATTTGGGAATATTGGGGGGCAAGGCCCCTTGCTCTGGCCTTACTACCCCTTTTACTGAGACTTTGGGACACACCCATAGCCTTTAGGCAGGAAATTTCAACAACAAAAATACAAAAGACAAACAGAGGTGGAGGCTGCTTCAGCTAACATTGTCTCCGCTAAACAGTGAGCGGTGAGAGCAATTAAGGTTGTTGTTGACCAGCCTTCCGGGTTTCCTATCCACCTCTTTCTGTTAGTGAGACCATGTTGGGTTTCCGGCAGCCAGACCCAACACACAAGAGCACAGGAGACCACAGAACCCCGCATTGTTACCTTGTTCCCCAAATTCCATCTCTGTGTGGTGTATAAATGCCAACTCTCCTGTACCCACCACTGTAAGAGAGGCATGGGTCTCTCTGTTTTACTCTTCCAATTCCAGAGATTTCCACGCTTTGTTTTCTCCTGCTCCCTTCATCTGCCACCAATAGATTTCCCACGAATCCCCTTAGCCTCTTCCTTTGATTCTAATGTATAAAAAAAGTTGCAAAACTCCCCTTCTCTAGAGCATGTTCTGACTCTGTTGAGATTTTGCTTCCCAGCAATTGTCATTGGTTTGGCTCAAATACCTTCACAAAAATTACCGACATTGCCGAGACCGGTTTGGCTCAGTGGATAGAGTGTCAGCCTTCGGACTGGGGGGCTCCCGGGTTCAATCCTGGTCAAGGGCATGTGTCCTGGTTGCGGGTGCATCCCCAGTAGGGGGAGTGCGGGAGGCGGCTGATGGATGCCTCTCTCTCATCGATGTTTCTGGCTCTCTATCCCTCTCCCTTCCTCTCTGTAAAAGGTAAATAAAATATGTTTTTTTTTTTTTTAATTACCTACAGGTTTGGACGTTTCTCACATCAACAGTTCTAACTCAAGCATGTACTGAGCGCCTATTGTCGAAGCCTCCTGGGGCTGGACAAGCAACACGGGAGACTGCTCCATCACTTGGACACCCAAACACTGGGCGGCTGATTCCTGTATTTCACCTTGTTTCCCTCATGCACACTCAGGGGCAGGTGGTGCTCAATATCCTTTTTGCTGAATCGGGGTTTGCTTTAAAGCCGAGGACCCCAGTTCTTTCCATTAGCGCACTGTGATTGGTCAGTTTTCTGACCAAACAATTGTGACTTGTTGTCAACAGTAATAATGTGGCAGCATTTGTACCTAAATGAGAGAAGAGTGACACCAGAGGTGAGGAATGGGAAGGGCAAGGTGGAAAGGCAAGGGTTCAGAAGAATGAAAGCAATGGAGAGAAGAGGTGGTGATAAAAGAAGAGGCAGCTGAAACCGGTTTGGCTCAGTGGATAGAGCATCGGTCTGTGGACTGAAAGGTCCCAAGTTCGATTCCGGTCGAGGGCATGTACCTTGGTTGTGGGCACATCCCCAGTGGGGGGTGTGCAGGAGGCAGCTGATCGATGTTTCTCTTTCATCAATGTTTCTAACTTTCTATCCCTCTTCCTCTCTGTAAAAAATCAATAAAATATATTTTAAAAAAAGAAGAGGCAGCTAAAAGGGACCCTTATAGCAGCGAGCAGCAGGCCAGCCAGCAGAGCATAAAGTGATGAGGCAGGCCAGCCACCAGAGCATAAAGTGAGCTGTGTTCCCAGGGGCAACAAGTCATCACTGCCACACACTGACAGCTCTTAAATGTACAGAGGGTGCCCACTGAATGCCATGTCTGTGTATGTTCGCAATGTTGGCAAGCTCGGCGACGTCTCAGCTAAGTGCCATCGAGAACATGCAATGGAAAACAAAGACAAGTCGTTTTTTCCTCGCAAGAAATGTCACCCAAAATATTCCAAGCATGTAAGGATTAGCACCAAAGCACTTGCCATCTGGGCTGCTCTGAACGCAGAAGTCTGACTATGCACATACTTACCTTCCTGTTGGCCCTCTGGGTGCAGCCACAAACCTTTCCTTGGTATTTTTTTTTTAATTAATATTAGAGAAAAAGGAAGAGGGAGAGAGAGATGGAAACATCAATGATGAGAGAGAATCATTGATCAGCTGCCTCCTGCAGGTCCCATACTGGGGATGGAAGCTGAACCCAGGCATGTGCCCTGACCGGGAATCGAACCGTGACCTCCTGGTTCATAGGTTGATGCTCAACCACTGAGCCACGCTGGCTGGGCCCCTCCTTGGTATTTTAGAGGAGCAAGACTGGTAGAGTCACGGGCAGGGCATGAAGGGGAGGGTGGGGCAGAAGCAAGTCGATGATGTAATCCCCTCTGCCCCACCCACCTCCAGCCTTTTCCCCCAACCCCATTGGATGTGGCTTGTTCTCCTTGAGCCTAAACGGATGAAGAGCTGGGATAAGAAAATGAGTCAAAAGATGCTGCCTTCGCTGAGGCCGGTTTGGCTCAGTGGATAGAGCATCAGCCTGAGGATTGGAGGGTCCCAGGTTCGATTCCGGTCGGGGGCATGTATCTTGGTTGCAGGCACATCCCCAGTGTGGGTCGTTCAGGAGGCAGCTGATCGATGTCTCTCTCTTTCATTGATGTTTCTGGCTCTCTATCCCTCTCCCTTCCTCTCTGTAGAAAAATCAATAAAACTATATTAAAAAATAAAAAAAGATGGTGCCTTCTAGCAGGTGTGGGGTGTCATAACCTCACCTTCATTCATCAGCCTTACCCCTCCTCCAAGCAGGTGGCCTATCCATGAAGGAACAAAAAGCAAAAAGCAAACAAACCCAAACAAAACCCCACAAATGCCGTAGTGGGAGCATCCATCTTGGCTCCCGCAGTGCCTGATGGGCAAATGGGAACCCTGTTTCCTCCGTGCTGTGTTTCCTCAGCTCCAACGTGGGGTTCATGCCCTCTGCCTCTCAGAGACAAGATAACATCGTGGAAAAACTAGGGAAAAGCGCCGGGGACGCCTATCCCCGGCCTCCGCCAAGTTCACAGGCAGGTCTGGGCCCCGGGCAGGCCGAGCAGCTGGTTCTCTCCTGTTTACCCCAGCACCGCGGCCATTAACACCGGCCCCGTGCCCTGGGACCACCTGGCTGGGCGGAAACGAGCCTCTCTCCGAGCCTGACCACTTTCTATTTTTATTCCTCTCCAGAGCCTCCTTCTCCAGGGCAACCGCACACACAATGCCATGTTGCAATTTATTTTCGCTCTGCGGAGAGGGGAGCCGTCCCTCGGCTTCCTGGCCGGGCCGCTCGGGCCTGGCCCTGTTACTCTTGGATGGCCCGGGGCGGCGGCGGCCTCGGCGCTGGCATTGGCCTTGTTATGCCAGCTGGACAAGCACAACACACCTGCGGCGGCGGCGGGGTCTGGGAGGTGACTGGGCAAGGGTCCTAATTACTGGAGGGTGACACAGGCTCGCCAGCATGACCTCATCCGTTTGCTCTCGCCGGGGCCCTCTGGGCTCGGCGGAGAGGTGGTGCGGGTGTTTGTGCAGCTGCCCAGGGTCCCGAGGGATGGGACTGTCTCACCTGAATGCCCCCCCCCCCCTGGCCCGGCTCGCCGTGGCCATTGGTGTTCAAGTTCAGGCCACACTCAGAAAATCTGGCCTGCAGAAGGCTCCCGCTTTGCTGTCTTCTCTTCTCCCTGCACGTTGTTGGGAAAAGGTATTGTTTGAAACAAGGGAACTTCGAAACAGATGGGCTGTGGTTTCCAAGCATCACGTCTCCAAGACCGCGAGAGAGAAGCCAGGAGTCGGCCCATCTGCCTCTCCGGGACCCGATCCTGCATTTCTGACGTTGGCAGCGTCCGCGCTGAAGAGAGAAGTGCCCGGGCTGCCAGCTGGGGAGGAGCCACTGCGGCCTGCCAGAAACGTGCCTGCCTCCCTCCCGCCCGCGGCCGCGTCTCTGCGGCAGAACTTGGCCCTGAGGGATGACGGAGCCTCACGTGCCGTCTTGGTCACGAAAGATGCTGATCCGTTGTCTGGACCATGTGGGAGATGAGGGCGGAGGGTGCTGAGTCGCCAGTGGTCTCTCGGCACCCAGGCTCTCCTTTAGAATTGGGGGCTCAGCCCTAACCGGTTTGGCTCAGTGGATAGAGCGTTGGCCTGCAGACCGAAGGGTCCCAGGTTTGATTCCGGTCAAGGGCATGGACCTGGGTGGCGGGCACATCCCCAGTGGGAATGTGCAGGAGGCAGCTGATCTATTTCTCTCTCTCTCATTGATGTTTCTAACTCTCTATCCCTCTCCCTTCCTCTCTGTAGAATTGGGGGCTCAGCAGTCTGGGACCCGGGACCATGTTTTTCTGGGAACAAAGTGGATCTTTGAAGGATGGAATCTGCACCCCTGACCCCATTATTCCTCTGAGAGGAAAAGGATGGATTGTTCCCAGGGGGGATCCTCAGCTGTGACGTAAAAGTAGCCGCCCGCATGGAGCTGGGGACAGAGCACAAGGGAGCAGACTGCTTCCTCATCACCCCCAAATCAGAGAGCCAGGGAGAAACTAAGTCTCTCGGCCACAGGAGAAGTATGTGGAGGAAACACAATGAATGCGAGTCATCGCCGAGCGAGTGGCTCCGTGGTTGAGCATCCACTTATGAACCAGGAGGCCACCGTTCGATTCCCATGCAACACCCAACTATTTAGTCAGGGGCACTGACCTCAGTCTCCATAGACCACAGGCTGTGCACTCAGATTTACTGAATGGAATTCACACGGCTTAGTCACACCTACGATCTGGGAATAGCGTGAGTGGGCACTCGCTGGGTCATTCACAGGTTATTTTTATGTCTTGGGTTTTCTACGGACAAATACATGATCTGAGGTTTGGAAATGCTGAGTCAGAGCCCCGAACCTTCCACGGAGTTCCTTCAGGCGCTACAGTTCTAACGCCCAAAGATCTCCTGTTCGGCTCTTCCACACATTTTCTGTGGACACCGTTTCTACCAGCAAGTCTCCGTATACATGGCACACACACGGTACACTCACTGCTAAAATTCTGTGGCACACCAAAAAATAGTCTTCTGACAATCCATCACGTGACCACTTCCAACTTCATTGCTCTGTGTTTTTCCTCCTGGATAAATTTTTCTGTTCTATTCACCTGCAGCCAGGCCTGGATCTCTAAAGTAGCTTTAAAACCCTAAAACAACGGTTTTCAACTTTTTTTTACATCTCATGGTACACATACACTACCTACTAAAATTCTGTGGCACACCAATAAAGTATATTATATTTTTTTGCCAATAGGTTGATTTACAATATATATACAGTGGTACCTCGAGATATGAGTTTAATTCGTTCCGTAACCTTAAGGCGTGGGAAACTATGAGACACTTGAGTCTCGGTAAACTGGTGGGTCGTGTGCAGCCGGCCGATCCACGCGGTTACTCCTATCTCAACTGTTGCTCGTATTTCAAAGCAAAAAACGCTCACTCAAAGGCTCATATTTCAAAAATCTCATATGTTAGGGCACGCGTATCTCGAGGTACCACTGTATATATGTAATTACCCATCCTTTTTGCTCCAAAGTGACTTTTTTTTTTAAAAGGCACTATACTTGTATGTATGGATTTCTGGTACCAAGAAATAACCAATGAGATGTACCCTTATTGTGCAACGTAACCAATAAGATACAACTCTATTACATGATCTACTTATGGTTCAACGCAGGGTATTCACACTGGGCAGCTATTGTTGTGTTAGCTGTTGTCATTTTTAAAACTTTACAATCTAAGGGAAAAGAAGTCAGTGCCCCTGACCAAAGAGTCAGGTATTGCACACTTCAAAAATTCCTGTGGCACACCGGTTTAAAATCACTGTCCTAAAAGAACATTCTGCCCCCTGACAGTTGCTCTTGAAAATGACTTGATTTACCCTTAGATTTAGCGGAGAAATCCTTAAAACTGCTTCCTCGGGATGAAGCACAAGGCTCACTCATCATTTTTATTTTTTTCTCCAACCTTCGTGTCTGCTGCGGCTTTACTTTCAAAGGGGAACCAAGGCGGCAGGGGAAGGCACAAGACCTTCTCGGGTTGCTTCGGTTTCTCAGTCGTGATACATTTACCAAGTTCAAGACCTTCCCCCTGGAGCCATCTCTGCTGACCCTTCTGGGACTCCTCTGGGATTTGACCGCAAATCAGCGACTCCTGAGGTCAAAAGAGGCCTGGCTTCAAAGGAAAAACGTTGGATGTTGGCGCATTCGCCGGCTGGCGTACCCTCTCCTGTTACTTTTGATTGATCATCGAACACGGAAGGAGGCAGAAGGTACCCACCGGCCGCTCTCCCAAGTCACCTCCAACACACACGCTATCTGTGTGGCGAGTGTGCGCTTCACCATCATCTCCTTCCTTGCAGCCTCTGCCTGCAGCAGGGCAGGTACTGCAGAGTGACCCGAAGCAACTCCTTAAAGATCTTAGACTAAATCTGTGTGTGCATGCCGTTAGAAAGAGAACAATTCCTTCCAGTAACTCTTTTGTCAAGTCATGCCAATCATTCCCTGTTTTCCTCTGCCATTTCCAGCGGATCCCTGCAGCGGGGAGAGACCCTGTCCTCCTGGGCGGGGACATCTCTGCAGGAGAAAGGTCCCTGCGGGCATGGTTGGATGAACGTGTTTAAGGGATGTCCCTCCAGGGTGCAGAAACGACTCTCCACGTTGCGTCCAAGAGCCGAGCTGGGCTGGGCTTAGGTGGTGCTCCGAAGCCATCACCCAAAAGGAACTCTGCAGAAACCACAGAGTCATCTGCAAGGCGCGGAGCAAGCAGCTGCCTCAGATGTGCCCTCGGCACTCACAGGGCTCAGGGAGTTTCACTTCTTCCATGATGAGCTCCATATGTCTCTGTTTGGCTCTGTTTGTGTTCTCCGGACCCATCCCCTCTTGCTTTGTTTGCCCTGCTTTCCTCCAGAGATCCTCCGATCAGGCACATCCTGACTGGCTAGGTGGCACCTGCGGAAACCGAGAGACGCCCATCCCGGCAGTGACAGGGTGAACGGCGAAGCCAGGAGGAGCGGGCTGCGTCGTCGCTGTGCCAGGGCTGCCCAAGGGGGAATTTCTCCGTTTCCAAAACTCTCGGCTCTAAAATGCCTCATTTAGAACAAACAGGAAATGTCACCACGAGGGTCACACCTTGTTAAACTCTTCTGTTCTCCTGCCGGATCGTTCCCGCTTCCACATCGCCACGGGGGAGGAGGCTGGTGGGCTGGGTTTTGAAGTAATTGTGCAACCGGCCACCTGGCTTCCATGACGCTCTCTGGCCCAGGGCTTCGCCTGAGACCTGAGGCCACGCCTTCCACCTGGGAGGTATCTGCTCCGGAGGCAGTGAAAACTGGGGTGAGGCTGGGAACCCCCCCCCCCCCCCTGGAAATGCGTTCTGGCTCGCTCTCCCGAGGTAGTCATGCAGTCCAGAAGTATTTCTCGTGGCTGCTCCATTGCATCTGAGTGTTCTCTGTGGCATCTGAAGCTGAGCGAGAGGTTTTGCACACACTTGGATTATAATAAAGTTACTTTTTAAAATATATATATATTTTATTGATTTTTCACAGAGAGGAAGGGAGAGGCATAGAAAGCTAGAAACATCGATGAGAGACATCGATCAGCCGCCTCTTGCACGCCCCCTGCTGGGGATGTGCCCGCAACCAGGATACATGCCCCTGCCCGGAACCGAACCCGAGACCCTTCAGTCCACAGGCCGATGAGCCAAACCGGCCTCTGCTAAAGTTAATTTTTTTGAAATGTCTATGCTTATTATGTGCCGGCCGTGTAATCTGGTGCTGTTCTCTAAAAATAAACGTGCAAGGTATGTTCATTATCACCCTCCTTTTGCTGTGAAGGAACTGAGGCTTAGATGGATGGAGTCGCCCATCCAAGGTCATTGCTGCTGTAGAGTTACTGAGCTGCACTTGACCTCAGGGCAAATCTGGCTCAAAGGCCAGGCACCACACCCTCTGGTAAACCTCAGCCTGGAAGGTAACCAAAGGTGGGGAGGGGAAATGGGCCATCAGAGGGTCTTTGCTCTACAAGAAGATGGAAAAGCCTCAGAATCAGGCACTGGGCCCGGGTCAAGTTCAGTTTGCGCAGGTGAGGTCAGGAGGACCCCCGTGGCTGATAACGGCAGTGATTCCTACACGCTCTGGACTGTTTGCTGGCTTCCCTCACAGGGCTTTGCCACTAAACGAGAAAATACTGACAGAGTGCCTGACAAATACAAAATGCCCATGACATATGATTATTGGATAAGTTTATGTTTTCCTTTTATGAAACTAGGTGTTGGAAATGTTTAAGCCATTTCAGAATAGTGGTTTCTGCCATTTTTCTTCTCTTTCATTCTTCTCCAAGTCGTTTCCATTCAAGATGGAAACCATTTATGTTATTTCGTTGACTGAATCCTCTTTTTTTTCTTCTCAGTTTACTGAATTCCTTTTTTTTTCCCCCAAAGAAAGAGCAATGTTCTTTACAGATGAAGACAGAACTTCTACTATGGCAATTCCCCTCTGCCTATTTGTGGGGTAACAGTGATAAGTATTCTTAGAGTAGTAATGATTCATATTATAATTATGATTGCCACATAATTAAGATTTAGTAAGTACATACACTTTCAATTAGCTCTAAAGCAACCCTAGGAAATAAGTATTATCTGACCCATTTGACACAGTAGCCTTGACACCTGATTTGTCCAAGTACTTGGTCAAGGTCTGGTTTTGCCTGGTCACAGCCTGCTGGTGCACACGCCAAACCTGAGGACACCTCCCCGCTCTCTTTGGTAAAGAGCAGTCCAGTTTCTGGCAGCCACGGGAGTTTCCTAACTCCTCAGTGTCATCATGTGCTGTCAGTCTGGTGTCTGGGTGTCCCTGGCCTCCTTCCACCATATGGTCTCCATAAACAGTTCCTGGCATTTCCCTCCCTCCATACTTCCTGCCCCCCTGGGACTGCCTGCCCATGAACTCTCCCATTCAAGAGCAAGTCCTCAAGCCGGAGGCCCTAAAAGCCATAGGACACCATGGCACACGGCCTTAGAGAGCCAGCTTCCCTCCCGGGTTGGGCGGTTTGAACCAGTTAAGTAATTTTCCTAAGTAACTTAAATATAACGCATTTTTATGGGAAAACATTTTCTAGGGTAGAATATCATATTCACACACATTTCGAAATAATCCAGTCTTGGAGGAGAAAGCATCCCTAGACACCAGGGGTGTCACGTGTCACGTGCCTCTGGCAGGTCTTTGGTGGGAAACACTGAGAAGTTCCTGATTAGGATGTTTATTAGATATTTACAGTAGTCCCTGGGGCTCAGGGGGAGCAGAGCAGAGCGTCTCTGAACCTTCTGATGGGAACTGCCGGTATACTAGATGGCCGATGTGTCATGGTGGAAGCTCAGTGCAAGGCTATGAGAAACCATTCTGTCAGTCCCCATAATACAAAGCTGTATTCAGAGGCACAGTGTTTGGGGGGTCAGAAAGGGACAGTCCTCTATTTTCTGAAGGCATTTCCATCCCTGACTCCCACAGACAGCATTACAGGGAGACTGTAGGCAAAATGAGGGTGTGGCCCTGATTGATTGAACTTATCTCTGAGAAGAGATGGCTACTGTGCACAGGTGAGATGTGTGGACACTGGTAAGAACTATATCCACAAGGAACAGAGGAGGAAGGGGGTATTCCTTCACGCAGTCATTCATTCATTCCACAGATTTATACCTGGTAGGCAGTCCGCTAAGTGGTGAAGGAATCTTTCAGAAAGTCACTCCCATCGCCTCATCCTGGGGTGGGGGTACCTCCAGTCACTAAGTACCAGAAAGGTCTTCACCTGCTTCTTGTCCTCAGCACCTGTGTGGAAGACAGAGCCCTTTGTAAGAGATTGGCCTTCATTTTAAAAATATCTATATTAATTGATTTCAGAGCGAGGAAGGGATAGAAGCATCAAAGATGAGAGGGAACCATTGATCTGCTGACTCCTGCATGCCCCCTCCTGGGGGTCAAGTCCACAACCAGGGCATGTGTCTTGCCAGGAATCAAACTGTGATCTTTTGGTTCATGGGTCGATGCTCAACCCCTAAGCCACACTGGCCCCGGGTGATCAGTCTTCATTTTCCCCATCATTTAGCCAGTGAGCCTTCTTACTGCTACCTCCGGCACAAACCATCATAAGAAAAAGCTCTGTGCTGTCCACTCTGACATGTCACCTTGTTACCTGTGTCTGAACGGACCAAGTGCAGAAAAGCAAATTGATGACTCCCCACTTCTGAAATAGCATCACCCTGACATGTTTATCCACCAGAAGAGCTCATTGTTCCAACCTCCCACCATCCAAAAGCCCTCACTGAGGGCTGAAGGCTTGGGAATCTCATACCCACCACGGCCCAGGGTTTACAATCGGAGGGAGACAAAACTGAGGCAGACGGATGCCAGAGGGAAAGAGACACAACTAAATAGCCAGCCCTGGACACACACAAAGATAAGAATAAGCATCGGCTTTGTCTAGATGCCAAGAGGAGTGCATCCTATCACATTTTACGGAAGAGAACCTTGTTCTCACAGACCGAAAGCCACCATTGTGTCCCGGTCTCCCTGGACTCTGGAGGGATCAAAAGTCCCTGCGGAAGCTGGCTGTGACCTTCACTGTGCCATGTTGGAAAGATTGGTACCCCTGCACCAGCGAAGCTTCCGGATCTCTGGGGTGAGAGGAGGGAGGACCGGGACGACTTCTCTCTTTGGAAAGATGCCTCCTCCTGAGGGAGGGGCTGCAGTTGTCAATTTGCAAAATCCCTTTGGACCCCAGGTTCTCCCCAAGGGCTTTCTACAGTTGATCTTCTGCAGGGGAGGCCAAGTTCATTGCCCTCATTTCCCCGTTGCTGTGGCTTGATGGGAAGAGACGATGAGGAATAAGTGATTCACACATCCCCAGAGGGAGGGAGCTGCAGAGAAAAGCTTGCTTCAGCCAAACGTCCCGATGTCCACAGAGCAAGCAAACATGTGGACGTTTGGAAATATCTAAGTAATCAGTGCCTTTTGCGCGGAGCACACCTCGCTTATATTGAGCAGCGGGAAGACTTGGTGAGAGACCAGCGTGTGTGCGCCTATGATGTGTGTAGGTATGAGGATATGTTTGTGTGCGTGCCCTCGTGTGATTGTATGTGGGGTTGAATGTATGTGTGATGTGAGTTTGCATGTGTGAGAGTGTGAGTGGGATGCTCTGTATGAGTCTTATGTGTAAGAATATGTGAATGAGTGTATGTGAATACGTCAGTTTGTGAAAGTGTGTGGAGATGAGTGTGAGCTAGTGTGTGTGTGTGTGTGTGTCTGAACGAATCTGGATTCCAGCTGGTGATACGGGCAGCCTTTCCTGAAATTGCTTCTGACTCACGAGCACCCTAAGACCAGCTACAATAATAGAAAAACAGTTCAGACATGCAGAAACTGGGGTTTGCTTTCTTTGGGTCAGCTGACCTAAGGGAAGTTGCTATTGAGAAAGAAATGTATCTGAGGTTCTCTGAGCGCAGTGGAGGCGCGGCCCCTGTCCTGGCTGGGGGTGACCCTTTGCTCACCTTCACTGCCGGATGTGTCAGGATGTTCTCAGCTGCAGTCGTAACCGTTTTCGCTCCGAGCTCCAGGTCACGGAGCTATTGGCCTGATCTCAGGGCGGTTCCCATGCCATGGCATGAGCATCTCCCGGGAGCCACAGGAAGCTGAAGTCAGAAGTGTTCAGGAGACCCGGGAAGAGATCAATGTAGCTCTCGGAGCTCAGCCAACCTGGGATCAATACCATCTGTTCTACCTGCCTTGGAAACCCGTGAGCATGAGGGTCAGAGGTGAGCTGAGGGTCGCACGTTTTACAAAGCCACGCCCTATTATTAGATGGCTACCTTTTTTAAAAAATGTTTTTATTGATTTTTTACAGAGAGGCAAGGAGAGGGATAGAGAGTTAGAAACATCATTGAGAGAGAAACATCGATCAGCTGCCTGCTGCACATACTGGGGATATGTCCGCAACCAGGCTCCATGCCCCTGACCGGAATCGAACCTGGGACCCTTCAGTCCATAGGCCAAGGCTCTATCCACTGAGCCAGACCTGTTAGAGCGGATGGTTATCTTTTGATACTAAGCAGTGAAGTCGAGAGGCTCTGAATGTTGGCCCCTGTGGTTTCCAATGACCAGTCTGAATTTCCCTGTTTCTACCATTCCTGACACCGTAGCCGCCTACGAAGGGAGAGAGAAAATGATGATCTCTTTCATTGACTATCCCATTTCATCACTTCAGAATAAATCTTGATGTTCCTCTCTCTCTAAATAACACTCATTTCTGTACCTCTGATGGGCTTATTCCGGGGTCACGAGGAAGCAGTGAAAGCTTTGAGGTGCCACAATGCTCAGACGAGGTGCTACCCGCATTGAAGGGGTTCTCTTCACACATGCAGGAGAAGCAGACTGCGTTGGCGGGTGCAGCCCAGGTCCTGCCCCAGCTCCCCGTGTTGGGGGAATTAATTCCAGCACCTGGCATGGATCTGAATTCCCAGGCTCTAATCTCAGGCACGCCCTTTCCTGTGAGGAAGCAGTCTGTCACTGGGGGAGTCATCTGCTCCTGGTGACCCAGTTTCATAAGCAGCAGCGATGGGTCTAGGCCCAAGGCTTCCTTGAATGTCAGCTAAACATGATTTCACTTCCTATATCCCTTTTCCACACGGCCTCTCTCTGACTGTCCCCCATGAAGATACGGAGGCTGGCTGTGCCTAGAAACAGACCACCTGCCCATCGGGAGAGCTTCCTGGACACCATCCAAGTCCTAGAGGGTTAACTGCGGGGCTCTGTGGCCTTGGAGCTGGGCCAGGCCGGAGAGGTTCCCAAGCCCAGATGAACCGCAGCCCGAGATGTGCTTATGGTAACTGTATCGTGGTCTTTCTCTTCCTGGATTGTAATGAGTCTGGCAGTTTGCCCATCAGGTGCTGTCCTCCTAGAGAGCAGATTAAATGACCGATGTTCCCAACCTCCACGGTTGGTCCGAGGAAAGCCTGCAGCAGTGGAAGACCACCTGTGTGGCATCACGGCAGGAAGCTTTACGAAATTCCTCCCACTAAAATGATTCCTTACTGACTTGTCATTGTTGACCACAGTTCCATCACCAGTTATTCATTCTTTGTGTGAAGCACTATCTCATAGTCCATCCCCTTTTTATTATTTTTTAAATATATTTTTATTGATTTCAGAGAGGAAGGGGGAGGGAAAGATAGAAACATCAATGATGAGTACAAATCATTGAATGGCTGCTTCCTACATGCCTGCTTCAAGGGATCGAGCCCACAACCTGGGCATGTGCCCTGACCGGGAATCAAATCATGACCTCCTGGTTCATAGGTCAATGCTCAACCATTGAGCCATGCAGGCTGGGCTGTCCATCCCCTTTTTAAAAATCTGAGGTTGCCCCTGCCCATGTGTCTCAGTTGGTTAGGCATCTTCCTGTGTACAAAAAAAAGTTGCCAGTTTGATTCTCAGTCAGGGCACATGCCCAGGTTGCAGGCTCCATCCCAGGTAGGGAGCACAGGAAGCAGCTAATTGATTTTTTTGCTCTCACATCAATGTTTCTCTCTCTCTCTCTCCCTCTTCATTCTCTCTCTCTAAAATAACCAATTAAAATATGTTTAAAACCCCCCAAACCTGAGGTTAACTATTAAGTCACTAGTATCTTAGTAACAATTAGGTCATCTATTAAGTCACTAATACCTTAGTAAGAATTAGGTCATCAGCTTTTCCTCAGACTAGGAAAGGTGTCATGGTTATAGAATGTCCAAGGCTGGAATGAGGAGTAGGGGAAAGCAACAAACAAGAGGCAGGAGACATTACAGATAAAAACTTGCTAACTTCACTATCCTGTTCAGGGCGAACTCCGGTTTTGACCTCCAGATGCTTCCTATTTTTTATGGCTCCTAATCAAAGTTGGTGGTGATGTAAGGAACTGGAGGAAAACCAGGCTTGCAGATCCTGGGTGGAGTTTACAGTACAGATATGAGTAATACCTGATACTCACATGTGTCTCTGCATCCCACTGACACTGTGATTCTGTTAAAAATCATGGGTGCCACCTCTAGGGGGGGGGACAGATATGGGTTAAAGGTCATTGGCAAAAAGGTATAAGATATTGAAACAGAAATGAAGAATGTACTTTGGTTAGATAAGATCTACCACAGCCCCTTGAAATGTCACCGTGCCGTTTTCAAAGCTTTGTCACGCGTATGTCTTCACTTCGCCTTCACAATTACCCTGTCAGGAAAGAAGGCAGGTATTTCACTCAGGTGAAAGGTCACTGAAGGACCCAGTCACCATCTCAGAAGGGAAAAAGCCAGGAAGAGGAAACCTGAAAGGTTGAGCCTTTTCCTGAAAGACTGAATTAGCCCAGCCAGACAGTTGGAAGGAGAGAAGACCGAAATACTCTTAGTTACTACAGAATATTATCTGGCAATAAAAAGTGTGAACCCTGGGAAAGAAAACACCTACTAAGAAGAGCTCCTGGTGGTTACCTGAGCTCAAATTGAAATAATAATAATAATAATAATAATAATAATAATAATAATAATAAGTCCCAGAGCTTAGCAGCCATTTCTGCACAGGGTCCTCTCACACAAACTGCACTTCCTGGAGAAGCCTAACCTTTACCATGTTTCTGCCAGCAGAGTCAGCCCTTATAAAGGTTTCCTGGAATCCTATTTTAACCAATAGGATAAAGGCATTCCTCATCTGAGCTGTGCAGCTCTAACCAATCAGAGAGGCTCTATTCTGACCAATCAAGACAGTGCCTTTGGCCCAATTAAACAGTGAGGATTTGCATGAGGATGGATCAATCAGGGACCTGGGAAGGCACTTCTGTCTATATCAGCCAGTACCCACTGGGTGGGAGTCACCCTTTCCACTGAAGAATGTAAGCTGCATTTCCCTGGTGAGAGCTGAAACAATAAATATGTCTCTTGGGCCAGAGAGGGGCAGAACATGGCAGACTGGGCAGAGCTAATGAAGCTGCCTCGCCAGATGAGCTACTCCATGGCCCTGCTGTTCTCTCTGCCATGCTCTTGCTCGATTTGCACTGAATACAATTTCCTTCACCGCACCCCAATTTGGGGATACTTGTTGGTGTTGGATTGGCACCAACAACCACCAGTTGACAAAAGGTATGAAGAACTGATGCTTCTACAGCATGAAGAGCCTTGAAGTCATCATGTTAAGTGAAAGAAGCCATTAAAAGATACATTTCCACCAAAACCGGTTTGGCTCAGTGGGATAGAGCGTCAGCCTGTGGACTGAAAGGTCCCAGGTTTGATTCTGGTCAAGAGCATGTACCTTGGTTGTGGGCACATCCCCAGTGGGGGGCGTGCAGGAGGCAGCTGATTGATGTCTCTCTCTCATTGATGTTTCTGACTCTCTCTCCCTCTCCCTTCCTTTCTGTAAAAAGTCAATAAAGTATATATTTTTAAAAAGATACATTTTTCAGTTTAGTACGTTTGGTTGGATATGATAGATTGCTGGAAGGAACATTCCTTTGAACTCACTGCCTTCAAGGAGAATATTGCTCGGAATATTATTACTTAACACTCTATGTATTCTCCTGTGAGGATTCAAGAGAAATGAGCTTTGGCTTTATATTCAGTAGTTCTTCTCTGGAACAAGTGGTTTACTTTTATCTTACAGGCACTGTGATGTGTGTGAAGGATTCTTACCACTGGTGCTGACTGCTGGGTAGGTGAGAGCCTGCTTTGTGGTCCATTCCTTGCCTTTCCCTTCTCTGCATTTACACACACACACACACACACAGTGCTAATCTCATGCCTAGCTCCTTTTCATGTCCTACTCTACATATATATATATATATATATATATATATATATATACATATATATATATATTAGATGATGAGGAGAAAATAAGAGAATGAATATGCAGAAATGAGACATGAATCTGATCTGGGGAAACACTTAGGAGCCACTGACAACAATCCAAAGGGGACACAGGAAGGAAGGAGCCAAGGAGGCAGGGAGCTGATTCAAGAGCCGCTCCGGAGGGTTGGGATCTATCCTATCTGTTTCAAAGCAGAATGTTTACGTAAATATTAGGTTTTCACTGTAGCCTCTACAGCTATTAGCACCCGTGCAGTTCTTGGCATTTTGCAAATGCGTTCACATACATCCTCATAGGATCCTAATAATATTTTTAAAATATTCACTAACTTTTATGTGTTTTTATTTTTTAATATATTTTATGGATTTTTTACAGAGAGAAGGGGAGAGGGATAGAGAGTTAGAAACATCGATGAGAGAGAGAGACATTGATCAGCTGCCTCCTGCACGCCCCACACTGGAGATGTGCCCGCAACCAAGGTACATTCCCTTGACCAGAATCGAACCTGGGACCCTTCAGTCTGCAGGCCAATGCTCTATCCATTGAGCCAAGCCAGTTTGGGCTGATGCTAATAATCTGATGTTCATAGTTCACAAGGTGTCCTCACACTATTCTCCCCAACAACTATGACTCAGAATCACCCTGTGTTCTGATGAGAAAGCTTTGATAAAGAGTGATGAAGTGACTCACCCAACCGAGTTTCCAGAGCTTTACGTGATGACCCTCAACTTCTGCTCTGAAACCAGCCTGTGCCACTTCATGGTGATGCCACCAGACGTTCAGCAAGGACATCCAGCCAGATGCTGAGCCTGTACAGTAATCTTTATCTCAATCTAATCAAGAACTCCAAGCCCAGCCGAGACCGGTTTGGCTCAGTGGATAGAGCGTTGGCCTGCAGACTAAAAGGTCCCAGGTTCGATTCCGGTCAGGGGCATGTACCTTGCTTGCAGGCACAACTCCAATAGAGGGCATGCAGGAGGCGGCTGATTGATGTCTCTCTCTCATCGATGTTTCTGACTCTCTATCCCTCTCCCTTCCTCTCTGTAAAAAATCAATAAGATATATTTTAAAAAAAGAAAAAGAAAAAATGAACTCCAAGCCCAGAGATGGCTGTCCTCCACTGGTAACTTCTGGATAGCTGTTCTCAACCTTTTGAGCACGATCACAAGCAGACACAAAGCATACCCCAAACCTCTGAGCCCTTCGCGTTTCAGACAGAGCCGTAAACTTGACCGCCCGTTCCTTTTAGGCAACATCGGATACCCGGCTCCAGTTCATTGGCAATGCGGCGGCGGCTCGCACAGAAGGCAGCTGAGCGAACTGTCAGGGCATCTGAGGGATGACCTAGGTCTAGAGGCAAGTGAGTCTGGCAGGCAGGCTGGAGATTCGGGGTACCGCTGCGCCCCGAGTGTCAGAGTCCCTGAGATAATTGCCCGGGATTCACTGCAGCCTCCCCGGGAAGTGTTTACACAGCGGCACCTGGAACGGGGCTGGAGTTCTGCAAAGTGTCAAGGAGGAGTCCCTGTTCTGAATGCAAATGACTGACCTCAGCACATTCCGGGGGAGAAAGGGGGGGGGGGGATGACGCGATGTCAGAAGAAGGCACGGGCCCAGCAAGCTTCTCCCCTGCTGCTTAATACAGGAAATAGCTCCCAAACATCTCAGCTAATCCTCCACCGATACAATGAGAAATGAGCCCTTCTGGCGGCCAAGCGGTTATGAAGCAAGGACAAACAATATTCCCGCCCCTAGCAACAGAGCCAACGATAACAGCGGGGAATAGGGAGGCTGCAGAGACAAGGCAGATACCAAACCCCGGAGCCCGCAGCCCCCCGGAGCGACTGACGTGCGAGAAAAATAACGGGCCTCCTCTTGCCTAAGGAGCTTACTCGACGGCTCGTAAACCTCAGGACTTTGCGTAGAGCCGGGGTCACTCTGAACTCAGCTTCATAAAGGAGAGTAAGTGGTTGGAGACAGGAGAGGCAGGGCTGAACTGGGATGCATGCAGCTTGAGGCTTTCAGACCTGGTCACGGGCCTGCTGATGGAACAGGCAGGGAGGCAGAAAGATGAAGCTGCATCCCATGGGCAAGAGTGGATTCGCTAACGTTTTGTGCGCAGGCAAACCTTCCATGTCCAGGGAGTTTGGCTTTGCAAGGAATATTCTTTCAAAATGTCCCTTTCTTAGCAAGGCGCTCACTTTCCCCACGTTCTTCTGATTCTCTGTCCACTGGGAGGGGACGATCTCTTGCCAACACCTTGTGGCTACCAATCGCCTCCATCCTCAGGGAGCTGTTCCATTTGTCTTTTTTTTTAAATATATTTTATTAATTTTTTACAGAGAGAAAGGGAGAGGGATAGAGGGATAGAAACATTGATGAGAGAGACATCGATCAGCCACCTCCTGCACGCCCCCTACTGGGGATGTGCCCGCAACCAGGATACATGCCCTTGATCGGAATCGAACCTGGGACCTTTCAGTCCCCAGGCCGACGCTCTATCCACTGAGCC
Source organism: Lasiurus borealis (assembly GCA_004026805.1). NCBI lineage: Eukaryota > Metazoa > Chordata > Mammalia > Chiroptera > Vespertilionidae > Lasiurus > Lasiurus borealis. The sequence goes on from PVJN01013458.1 coordinate 33,879, forward strand.
AAACCGGTCTCGGCTTCCATTTGTCTTTAATAAAGAAGTTGCGTTCCTGCTTTGGGATGTTGTAGGAGGCAACAGCAACCAGGGAGCCAGGGCCCAGAGCCCAGGGCAAGATGAGCCACAAAAGAGAAGTTTTCCTAGAAACTTTTATGACTTTAAAAGTTTTTATTTTGTTTGTTCTTTGCAACAAACTTGTTAAAGAGCCTTAGAATGTTGCCGCGGAGTGGACTTTAGAAATCACCCAGAATGCTTATTTTGCAGATGGGAAACTGCGGCTGAGAGTTTATACTTATTCGTGCAAGACCAGCCTAAACTAGTTATCTTGCCTTCATTAATCATCTGAGCTAGTCCCCTCCTTGAACGGGGAGATCAATAAACTAGATTATAGTCATTTTAGAGTTCTTTTAGGAAGAAAATAAAAAATATTTCCTATCTTGACAATCTGTCTCAATTTGTTTGCTTCATTGGTCCATAGCAAAATTCTCCAGGTTCAACTCAGCATATTTTTTTAATTAAAAAAAAATTAGAAGCCACTGTAATTCCATATGGAGGTGAAATGGCTACTGACTATAACCGTGATCGGCAAACTGCGGCTCTTTGGTCCCATTGAATGTGGCTCTTCCACAAAATACCACGGCCTGGGCGAGTCTATTTTGAAGAAGTGGTGTTAGAAGACGTTTAAGTTTAAAAAAATTGGGCTCTCCAAAGAAATTTCAGCCATTGTACTGTTGCTATTTGGCTCTGTTGACTAATGAGTTTGCCCACCATTGGGCTATATCAATTCCACACCCACCCGTTCTCTTCCCTACAAGCACATTCCTTTCCCCAAACCCTCTTCCTCCTCCTCAGAGAAGAATTATCTATATGATGGCAAAGCTATATGCCCTTGCTTGTTTGCTGTATACCACACATGACTGCCCTCGACAATTTGACCATCTCCCCGCCCTTCAAACAGAGTCTGAGCTGGTCTACGCTGGCACCTCCTGAAGATCTTCCTCCCATCAGCCTCTTCCTCTCGCTCTCTCCAGAGTCAGATGACTCTCAAGTCTGAGCAAATTACATACCCTTTTGGAGCCCCAGTTTCCTCATCTGTAAACCAGGGGCCAAAAGAGTGCCCATCTCCAGGCTGGTGAAGGGCAAATGAAGATTTCATGTGACAATCCGTCTCAAGGGTTTCGGAAGAGCCCTTGGCACAGAGTAACTGCAAACTCTCATCGTTTCAGTGACTATTGAATTTTTTTTTTAAAAATAGGGGGAAGTAGGGATATGAAATGTCTGCCAACAGCCTGATCCACTCTTTCGTGTAATTACATTGGCTCGCCTCCACATTTCAGATTGTTAGGGACAATTCTGCAAACGTTGAATCAGTTGCTTTCTCCCAGACTCCAGTTTTAATCTTGTGTGTATGGCAGGCTGGATGGGCAGGTAAGTCGAGACTATTGCTCTCCCTTACCTCAGTGCTACCAACAGCCAGGTGGCTCATTTCACCAGTATCCATGTGAGCATATCCTGACCTTTCTTCAATATGTTTAACCAAGACCTCCATTAACATTTCCAAAAGGAAAACACACAGGCACACAAGCGCACACACTCACACACATACACACACCCGCCCCAACACACACACACACTGATTGAGCAAAAGTAGTTCCAATTTCTTAGTCACAATTATTGGCTGCCAGAGCTTAAAAAAGTACCCTGGCTTACCTTGTTATGACCTTGATAAATGATGGTCAACCACATCTAATCCATGGCAGGTCTGGGCTGCGGGTAAAAAATCAGTTCCTTGCGAACCTTCTCCATATCTCTTTCTCACTGGCAACTGATGTCCACTCCTCTGGACCCTGGCCCTCAGGCCCACCCTGAGAGGTCCCCTGGCGAGCGGGACACTTTGTGTATGTCAGTCTCTTCCTCTCCCTCTCTCCGGGAGTTTCCCACGCCTCCAGATGCTACCTTTGCTTTGATCCTGTCCTCTCTGCCTGGTCTATTTCTATGCAGCTTTCGTTGGGCTGAAGCGTGTCCACCAGCCAGAAATGAGCACTGGTTCTACCTTTCTCTAAAGCGCTAGTCTTCATCCATCACCCCAGCATGGCCGTTGGGTCTGGCCCCTGGAACAGCCACATCTTTCTCTAGGGTCCGCCTGTCTTACATCACCTCCTTTCTAACCTTGAGCTCCCCTAGGACCACCCATTGGGTTCCCATCCCTGTGACTTCATTTGTTGGAAGCTAATACACCGGGACTCGATTTGCTGAACAGACATGATTGACAGCCCCTTTGCTCAATGGCTGATCCAATCTCTCCCGTTTCCATTTTTCAGCACTACCCCCTTCCTCAGATTCCATTTGTTGACTCATGCCTCCTGAGGTTTTAAGACTCTTCTGGAATCCTAACATCGGTTTACATACTCAAACATACGCACATACTATATTTTCCACACATAATAGATGGAAAAATACATCAATTCCGCCTAAAGGATGCGAGGCTCATTCCCCGTCGCCTGGTCAAACACTTGGTTAAAAACACGGAAGGGGATTTTTTGGCTCCTTCTATGGCTGCTGAGGTGATGGACAGGAAACGTGACTGACTTAGATAATCCCAATCAATTACTGGCGATGGTTGTCACCAGTTTGCAGAAGGAGCAATAGGCGAGGCTCCCAATATTGTCCCGGTCATGGAGATTGTAAAACGTAATAATAATATTATGGCCAAAGAGATCCAGATATGTTAGCCCCGGGGGCTCTGCCTTCCCTGAGCCCCTGAGAGCGGAGAGATTTGTGATCTCAGCATCCCTTGCTCAGGCCCAGGAGCGGGGCAGCACAGTCTGAGGTTTCCAATCTTCGTATCTTCATTCTGTATTCACATCATTTCTCGTCAGACCCCCTCTATTCAATCTCCCTTCTGCACGCCTGGACAAAGTCTTGGTAGAGCTCTTTGCTTTCCCAGGTACTTTCAACATAGTCCCTCTATCCATCTAATTTATTTTTTATTTTAAAATATATTTTATTGATTTTTTACAAAGAGGAAGGAAGAGGTATAGAGAGTTAGAAACATCAATGAGAGAGACATCGATCAGCTGCCTCTTGCATGCCCCCTACTGAAGGTGTGACCGCAACCAAGGCACATGCCCTTGACGGGAATCGAACCTGGGACCCTTCAGTCCACAGGCCGACGCTCTATCCACTTAGCCACACCGGTTCCGGCTATCCATCTAATTTAAATCAAATGCAATCTCTCACCCATTCCAAAGCCTTTTCCTTCCCCACAGCTGGCTCCAAACCCTGTGGGCTGTTTCTCTCTTGGGTCCACCTTCCACTCCCTTAATTCCTGCTGCTGATGCACCTCCTGAGTTTGGGAGAAGAGGAGGGAGGGAAGGTAGAGATGAGGGTGTCCTTAGCTGATGGTGCCGTTGATACTCGGGGTTGGTGCCTTCTGTGTGGCAGGCATCGCCATGAGGTCTCTGCCTCTCTCCCGGGGCAGCAGTGCACCCCCACATTTTCCACTAGTATCTCCTCACCCAACTCGAGCCTTGACACCTCAGTGTGCACCCCTCACCCAAAGGGCAAGCTTAGTCACGTGACCCTACCATGGGTGGAAATTCGACTTGCTCCCTCAACATTTCTGTCCTTTAGCCCAGTGGTTGGAAAACTGCGGCTCTCGAGCCACATGAGGCTCTTTGGCCCCGTGACTGTGGCTCTCCCACAAAATACCACAGCCTGGGCAAGTCTATTTTGAAGAAGTGGCATTAGAAGAAGTTTAAGTTTAAAAAATTGGGCTCTCTCAAGAAATTTCCATTGTTGTCCTGTTGCTATTTGGCTCTGTTGACTGATGAGTTTGCCGACCACTGCCTTAGCCTCTCCATCACAGGACACACCGGCCCACCTCTCACCTTCTGACTTTTCTACATGAGACAGAGCAGCTGTTCTCAACCGGTGGGTCGCGACCCCTTTGGGGGTCCATCGACCCCATCACAGGGGTAGCCTAAGACCATTGGAAAACACAGATGCGATTCATAACAGTTGCACAATGACAGTTATGAAGTAGCAACAAAAATAATTTTATGGTTGGGGGTCACCACCACGTGAGGAACTGTATTAAAGGGTCGTGGCCTTAGGAAGGTCGAGAACCACTGAGATAGAGACACAGGGCTCCTTTGGTCCAGGGACAGAGGCCAAATTTTTTCAGAATCACCCCAGGATCCACTCCAGCTCCCCTCCCACTTTCCCCTGGAGCTTGTGCGTTTCCCACTGTCAAAGCTCCCCTGCTGACTAGCCGCTCCCCTCGTCCACGCGTCAGGACGCCGAGGGGGAAACGGGGAGGCGAAGGCAGTTGTCGCCAAGACTCAGTGCAAGGTTTTGATCCCTTTTCCTTTTGAGAACTCAGCCAAGCGTCTCACGAGTTAAACGATCAGCCGCGCGTATTGGCAGCTGCGGCGAACAGCCGCCGAAAGCTCTCATTGAAGACCCGTCTCGCTGCTCTGACATCACTGTCCGGTTCCGTGTCCCCTCCAGCGAGCCTCTCCCCGGGCCGGCCCAGCAGCACCACCACGGTCCTCGCACGCAGCCTCTGCCAGCGCCCAGGTTAGGCGTGTCTCCGCTCCGAGGGCCCTGGATGCTGTAGCCTGTCTTGCAACACATCATCAGGGGCCCTCGAGATTCTCAGAGGATCCCATTTCAGATGCGAGAACGCTAATGCCTTCCCAGAAAGCGGAGATGTTTTTCTTAGGCAGACTCGGCAAGCCCCGCGCCGTCGATTGAGGGATCTGCACAAAAATGTCTGGGCGGTGCGTTTCCTCAGAGGGCGGGCTGCCACATTCCTTGCCTCTGAGGGAAGCTTTCTAGGTGGCACGGTAATGCCCAGCCTGCCATCTGCCGAAGCCAAGTTTTCTCCAACGGATACCCCCCCTCCGTCCCCACAGCTGCCAGGAACGTGTGGATGGGTACCCAACCGCTCCCAGGGCAGAAGCGCGGCCAGAGTCCAGGGCTTTGGAAAAGGGACACTTTCACACGCCGCTTGGAGCGCCTCCTGCAAGTGGGACTATTTTGAAAATGTTACAGAACCAGCCACCTAATAGCTATAGAGATGGGCAAAATATAAAGCAAAAAAATAAAAATAAATAAAAACAGACACACTCTGACCAACATAGTCACTTTGGAAAACAGGTTTCTTAAAAAGGTAAGCATCTACTTTTCAATCCCAGCTGGTTTGGCTCAGTGGATAGAGCATCGGCCTGCGGACTGAAGGGTCCTGGGTTTGAATCTGGTCAGGGACACATGCCCAGGTTGTGGGCTCGATCTCCAATAGGAGGCACCGATCAATGATTCTCCCTCATTATTATTATTTTTGAACATTTTAAAAATATATTTTATTGATTTTTTACAGAGAGGAAGGGAGAGAGATAGAAAGTCAGAAACATCGAGGAGAGAGAGAGACATCGATCAGCCACCTCCTGTACGCCCCACAGTGGAGATGTGCCCACAAGCAAGGAATCGAACCTGGGACCTTTCAGTCCACAAGCCGACGCTCTATCCACTGAGCCAAACCGGTCTTGGCAGTTCTCCCTCATTATTGATGTTTCTATTTCTTTCTCCCTCTCCTTTCCTCTCTGAAATCAATAAAAATATATAATTTAAAAAAACATCTACCTTACACATCACTTAGCCATTTCATTTACCTGAGAAAAATAATGTATCAACACAAGGACTTACGCATGGATGCTTATAGCACCTTTTTTCTAGCAGCTCTGCAATGGAAACACCCCCAAATGTTCATCAATAGGTTAACTGATAAATTGTGGGATCTCCATCTAGTTGAGACATAGGTAGCAATAAGAAGGAATAGGTATAGATATACACAACATGATGAATCTCAAATAATTATGCTGAGTGAAAGAAGCCAGTAAAGGGAGTGTTTACTACATGATGACTTTTATATAAAATTCTAGAGAGCGCCAACTTATCTACAGAATCAAAAGCAGTTCCGTGATTGCCTAGAGATGGCAGTAGAACTGGAAGTTCCAAAACAGCAAGAGGAAACATTTGGCTGAAACCAGTTTAAGCTCAGTGGATAGAGCGTCGGCCTGCGGACTGAAGGGTCCCAGGTTCGATTCCGGTCAAGGGCATGTAACTTGGTTGTGGGCACATCCCCAGTAGTGGGTGTGCAAGGGGCAGCTGATCGATGTCTCTCTCTCATCAATGTTTCTAGCTTTCTATCCCTCTTCCTTCCTCTCTGTGAAAGATCAATAAAATATATTTTTTTTAAAAAAGAGGAAACATTTGGAGTGATAGATATGCTCATTATCTTGGTTGTGGTGATGGTCTCAAATATCTCAAAAATCATCAACTTGTACACTTTAAGTGTGTGCAGTTCATTGCATGTCAGTCATCCCTCAATCGAGCTGGAAATGCTCCCCAGACAAAAATGACAACAAAGCAGACACAGAGCAGACCTTTATGGTGCTCACTGCTCGGTGGGATAATAATCGCTAGTATTACAGAGTGTTTACTTTACACCATGTAGTGTCCTTAACCTCCATGTAGCATTTCTTTTTAACATGTGGGCGTTATTATCATCTGAAAGTGAAGTTAGAAAGGTTAACTTGCTTTAGCTTCTCTAACCAGAAATATGAGTCCACAGCCATTCTCCTATAGAGCTTGGCACAGGGGAGAGCAAGGTATGATGGGGGAGGGGCATGAATGAGCTTGGGGACAGAAACAGAGCTCAGGAGCGAAACTTTTATTTTGAAAGTTTATGGATTTGTCAAAGATTGTCTTGACAGCAAGCAAAATGGATCAAAATGAAAGGAAGGATAAAAGAATGGAGATAAGAAAGATGGGAAGAAAGAAGGAAGGAAGGAAGGAAGGAAGGAAGGAAGGAAGGAAGGAAGGAAGGAAGGAAGGAAGGAAGGAAGGAGCAGGCAAACCAAGTTGTACCCTCAAGGATTTTAAATGATAATTTAAACATAAAAATACATAATTCTGGTAGGAGTGGGAGGTGGACAGAGATATAACAATCTCAAGGCCTAATGCCTTGATGGATAAAACTGACTGGGGAGGGGTTGGTTGCGGGTCTTGTCCATTCCTACTTAGTGATCCAACCAACCTGGTCATACGTGTGTCTGAAGCACAGTTAGGAAATTCACTCTAATTATACACAGAATCGGAAATGGCCTTTAATACTGTGAGCTGATGCACAGAGTGGGAGGCTAGTAGGGGAATTCAGTCAACATTCCTTGGAATTGTTTTGACCCTCCAATTAGCATGAAGTGTGACTTTAAGTGAGCCTGCACTTTGTGACCGTTATAGTCAAACCCGGGGTTGAACATAAATGCTTCGAACCCCTTCTGGTTCCTTAAGGACTCGGGCAGATCTCCCTTCTTTTCGTTGTTGGTTGAGCTGTTATGACTTAGGCCTACTCTCAGCCTGGACGGGTGGCGAAGAAATGGAACCACAGTGGTACCTCGAGATACGAGTGCCCTAACATACGAGATTTTTGAGATATGAGCCGTCGAGCGAGCGATTTTTGCTTTGAAATACGAGCAACATTTGAGATAGGAGTAATCTCGCGGATCGGCCGGCTGCACATGACCCACCAGTTTACCACAACTGGAGCGTCTCATAGTTTCCCACACCTCAAGGTTACGGAACGAATTAAACTCGTATCTCAAGGTATCACTGCATTTCTGTTCTCTCTCTGTGGAGGGCTCTCATCTACCTGCAGCGTTTATGCAATTTCATAACTTGAAGGCCTTTGCCTAACGTTGGGCTTGACTGAAATCAGTTCCTGGTGCTTCGTGGCGGTAATGAGTAGTTAATACGTTATGTGCCTTCGGGCCAAGCTCGGTTGCCAGACAACTAACTTTAAGTGCTCGCAGAACTAGAACACTAGGGGGCTAGTTCAGCAACACCTGTCATCCCTCCTGTGATTTAGAGCTGTTGGTGGTGAGCTCGGGCCAGCAACAGGTGTCGAGGCCTCCACTGTCATTAGAGGTAGGTGGGCAAGACCAATTAGGCAGTTGCAAAACCATTACTGTGCGTAATGATTCCAGCTCCCCCCCAGAACAGCTGTCTCCGGAGGGACAGGGGAACACTCGAGGGGGCTGGCCTGCCTCGGTGGGTGGAGAAGGTGGGGGTGTTTCACGGAATTTCACAGTCCCCTTGGCAGGCAGCGCCGGAGCCATTGAACTGATCTCATCCATCTTGATGTTATTTCTCTCAACAAGCAATAACCTCAGCTTTCCATGACTGTGGTTTCTGTAAGCCGGGAATGAATTCCTTGACTCTGAGTGAAGGTGTCCAATTGGAAACAGAAAAAAAAAAAATTAATTCCATAAAGGTATTCTGTCATCAGGGAGTGCCCCACATTTGGAAGAGTCCGATGGGTAAAGGTCACTCTGGAAAGCCACAGGGGTAATTAGTCACTCAGGCATCCTCGTAGCCAATGTTTGTGAAGCATCTGCTGGGTACTAGGCCCTGTGCTGCTTGTTTTCAGACACTGGAGATGAACAATCATGGCTCTTGTTTTCACATATTAGCAAGAGAGATGAAGATGTAAACGATCAGATTTAACTAAATGAAATTGTAAACATCCAGCTACTTTGGCCTATTAAAAAAAAAACAAAACAGCAATTTCATACGGTTCAACTAGATGTCACTATGTCTTACATATAACATCTGACCAGAACCGAGAGTAAACGTGTGATTGACTTCGATGTTGGCTAGTTGTCAAAAAAGCTTTACAGAGGAGATAACATTGAACTTTGGCCTTAAAGGGAGAATAAAATTTTGAAAACAATTTAAAAGGTGAAGTGAAAAGGAAGCAAATTACATTTATGTCATAAATATTTATTGAGCAATTATTATGTGTAGGATGATACAGTCTGCTCTAGATGCTGTTTTCAGCTTGTATAGTTAGTTGATAATCTCTGTCTTCCTGGACTTTATATTCCAGAGAGGGAGGCAAGTCCTAAAGAATAACTCCCCAATTATTGTTTAACTAAAAAAGGGAAGAAGGAAAGAGAGAAGAAACATTAATGATGAGAGAGTATAATTGATCGGCTGCCTTGTGCACACCCCACGATGGAGTTAGAGCCTGCAACCTGGGTATGTGCCCTGATCGGGAATTGAATCTTTTTTTTTTTAATATATTTTATTGATTTTTCACAGAGAGGAAGGGAGACGGATAGAAAGTCAGAAACATCAATGAGAGAGAGACATGGATCAGCCGTCTCCTGCACATCCCACACTGGAGATGTGCCCGCAAGCAAGGTACATGCCCCTGACCGGAATAGAACCTGGGACCTTTCAGTCTGCAGGCCAACGCTCTATCCACTGAGCCAAACCGGTCTCGGTGGGAATTGAATCTTGACCTTCTGGTTCATAGCTCTGCTGCCTGGGCTGATAGGTGCTAGAAAGAAACCAAGTTTGCTATGAGAAAAGGTAATGGGGGCCTCACTGGGTGGTGAGGCCAGAATAAGCTTTAGCTGAGTTCGCTAAGACAGGACAGAATTAACCAGAACCAGATATGGCTGTGGAGAGCATTCAAGGCAGGGAGATTAGCATCAGCAAAGGCCCTGCAGCAGGCCGAGGGGGCAATTCCACCTTCTCAGAGTTGAATGGCCCTGAGAGCACCCTTTTTTTAAAAAAAATATATTTTATTGATTTTCCACAGAGAGGAAGGGGAAGGGATAGAAAGTCAGAAACATCGATGAGAGAGAGACATCGATCAGCTGCCTCCTGCACGCCCCACACTGGAGAGGTGCCCGCAAGCAAGGTACATGCCCCTGACCGGAATCGAACCTGGGACCCTTCAGTCCGCAGGCCAACGCTCTATCCACTGAGCCAAACCAGTCTTGGCAAGTACACACTTCTCTCTATACGATCACAGGTCCAGGACTTCTGGCACTTTATACACGAGGAGACATGGGTTCAAGGATGAAGCCAAGTCACTATGTGAATGATTTGGGTGAAGCAGGGTCCATCTGTGTGAATTGGAAATGCAATTAATTAAATAAAAATGAAAGCAAAGGGCTATTGATTTTTCCAGTTGTTTCCGAGTTTTCAGCCTCCTTTTCAGATTCTTGCTATTTCGCCTTAGGTCCGAAGTCCACCATGTCTTTGAGAAAATAGGTATAAAACTTCTCAGGAGCTTTGACCCGAGAGCATGTCAGCATCACCCACACCTTTGTGGGCGGGGGCACCCACAGTTCACAGGTGTCCCCCATCTGGACACGTGTAATCACTTCCGGAAGGCTCAGCGCCCTGACACAGGCTTTCCTAACAGAGTCCACCTGGAGGGAGAGTCTCCGGACCTCTCCAGCTCAGATCAAAGCTGAGACCGGCCCGGGTGCTGGGAGGGGCGAGGACAGGAAACATGACTGATGGGACTGAAGGCTGGGGGGCTGTCGCCGCCTGACAGTCTGCATTTCTCACGGACTCCTCTTTGCCTTTCGTTATGCCTCACGTTGCAGCCTTGCCAGAGGATCCGAAGCCATCCCAGGGATCTGATGGCTCCCCTCCCTGGCTAATAAAACAAGCTACAGTAGCTAAACACCTCCTCGCCGTGAGGATCAACCAGAAAGACCATACTAATGGACTTTATTCTTTTTAAAGTATATTTTATTGATTTTTTACAGATAGGAAGGGAGAGGGATAGAGAGTTAGAAACATCGATCAGCTGCCTTCTGCACACCTCCTACTGGGGATGTGCCCACAACCAAGGTACATGCCCTTGACCAGAATCGAACCTGGGACCCTTCAGTCCGCAGACCTATGCTCCATCCACTGAGCCAAACCGGTTTTGGCATACTAATGGACTTTAAATGCTAATGATGCTTCATGCTAAACCACTGATTCACTTTGAACTCAAGCTTCCTTGCATCCATGTGACAATCATCCCACTCTGAATCCTGAATTTAAAAAATATATATATTCTTTATTGATTTCCGAGAAAAAGAGAGAGGTAGAAACATCAATGATGAGAGAGAATCATGGATCGGCTGCCTCCTGCATGCTGCACCCTGGGGATGGAGCCTGCACCCCAGATATGTGCCTTGAAAGGGAATTGAACCCTGACCTCCTGGTTCATAGGTCGATGCTCAACCACTGAGCCACTCCAGGTGGGCTGAACCCTGATTCTTATAGAGGCACAAGGAGCCTCCGTCTGACTGGTCACCTGGATAAAGTACCCCCACCTCCAATGTTTTCTAAGACATTTTCCTTGGGTCCTGGTCAGAGGACTTTCTTTTAAAAGAAACATTTTTTTTTAGAACGGTCTTTATATGTGGTGCCCAGAGATTTTTCATGCCTAGTAAGCAATGCGCCCTAGTTAGCTTTAGGATGGTGGAAAGGTATGACTTTCTATATCAGTGGTTCTCAACCTTCCTAAGGCCAAGACCCTTGCATACAGTTCCTCATGTGGTGGTGACCCCCCACCATGAAATTTTGCTCCTGTTATGCATCGAGATGTAAATATCTGCATTTTCCAATGGTCTTACGCGACCCCTGTGAAAGGGTCGTTCGACCCCCAAAGGGGTCGCGACTCACAGGTTGAGAACCACTGTTCCATATGAAATGAGGGGGGAAAAAAATGGTTGGAAAAAGGGAAAAAAAAAGAATTAAGAAATGTGAACTACAGAAGGAAGGTATATTCTTAGGCAGAAAAAAAAAAAAGCAAATTTAGGTTGTAGATCTCAAAATGTCCCTAAAACTGCCAATGCCTGAATAGGCCTTGGAAAAACTTTCTGTACCCCTGCGTGAAGACTACTGAGTTGAAAACAACTCTTGTTTGCAAACTTAGCCACTGAGCACAAGGTCATTCAGTATTTGGAGTGCGTCATTCCTCTCTCTTCAAGTTTCCGGAAACCAGTCCCTCCCTAAGAAGACCTGTGCTTTCAGCGCAAGGATGTCTGGAGGTGCAGATGCCCTGAACCCGTAAGCCGATGCCACTCCTTTCCCACAGACTCTCTTCCCTGACCATCTGCAGAAGGAACTCGCCTCAGGGTAAGTCCTTCAGGGAAGCCGGTGAGGTTAATTGAGCTGTAAGACGTCTCCATGACAACAAAACAAACGGTGCATTTGATACAGCTGAAAGAATTTCAACCTGTGCAGTACTGGTTTTATAGGTGTGGGGACCGAAGCCAGAGAGATGGGCGATGGATGTTCCCTCGATCTCACGATTAGTAGCAGACCTGGGGCTGGAAGTCGAGGTTCTCTATTCCCCAACCAAGGCTACCTACCCCTGGATGAATGGAGCACTGGTTAGCATCACCTACATAAAACAAGTGGGCCAATGGCCCACATTTTATACTTTTTACCTACCTAACCTGTGCGTCTTTTAAACAGAGTCGTGATTTCTTCAAATGGGAAGCCAGCTGGTATACCTCCTCGCTTTTCAGGGGATCACAGCTAGAGATGACGAGGCGGTTTATTGGCTGGGACTTTCCCAAGAGGAAGATCTTCGGAATCTTTATCATCTTTCAAGTGGCCTCGGGGTCCACAGGGTTTCCCGAGACACTCATGTCTTCCTGTCACTTTAGTCTGGTGTTCCTTCCCCAGGGGTACTTGCCCTTAGAGTTTTATTTCAAATCACAAAAGGATATGTCTTACATACTGTCAAAGAAAGCTGAATGTGAGGAGTCAAGTTCATTATCTCGTCCCTTAAAGCACAGTAGATGCTGGTCTCCAGGCAGGTCCTGGTGCAGAAGGAGGGCAGCTGAGAAGGGAAGACAGAGCGAGAGGGAGGGCGAGGCTGATGGACAGGCGTGTGGGAATCAGACGACAACGAGGAAAGTCAAGGAGACGCTGGTGAGCGAGGCACCGGACCCTCTCTCCGTGCTCCTGGGTTGGAAGTAGGAGGTCTAAGATCTGAAAGTCCAGATGGAGTAGGATTTCTGCACCCAAGAAAGAAATGAGACTAGCAAAGCCTGCGGTGAGACTGAGATGAGCTTGGCCAGAAGAGGAGCTGAAATTAGGCCCAGGGAACAAGGTGGCTCCTGCAGGACCCGGGCAGACTCGGGAGCCAGCGAAAAGTGGAGGAAAAAGGAATCAAGGAGCTAAGCGATAAGGTTAAATAAAGAAAAACAGGAGGCAAAAACACCGCCTGATCCAAAAAGAACACGCGTCCGTTTTGATGTCATGCAATATACTTCCTGCTTCCCCAGAGAGTTCCCCGCCTCCCCCAGGCTACGTGACACCAGGCGGGGCTCAACCCCGGAGCCCTGGTCAGAGCTGCTCGCGGAAAAACATCTGTGTGAGGGTTTGCTGGCGCCCCGACGCCCGAGGGCCAGCCCCGCTCCTCCAGGGCCCCGCGCAGCGAACTTGCTGACAAGCTCTGCAAGGAAATTCAAGAAGGTTCTCCCGCTGCTAAAAACGGGCCCGGTTCTTCCGGATCGAGGCTGCAGAGTAACAGGCGGGGGTCACGACGGTTCAGAACAGGGAGGTGCTTGAGGGATGATGGCCTCAACCAGGAGCCGTCGCTGCAGAGAAAGCCGGGACGCACGCACCAGGGCCTGCCTTGCTCTTGGGTCCCTTACAAGGGCGAGTGGCCCAGGGTATTTTTTCTGCAGGAAGCGGCTGCAGCTGCAGGGGTGAGGGGAGGAGAGCCCGCTGCCTGGGTCTCAGCAGGAGCACGGGGCAAATTCTGCCCAAGTGCTGAAATAAACGAATCAAATTTACCCTTGGGAGGTGAGAGGGTTGGTCTGTCAGGCCCAGACTCTGCCCCGACATCAAGAGGCCAGACTGAGACATCCTCCTGCGCATCCTCAGGAGTGGCAGAGCTGAGTCTCAGAGTCCTGTTGCTCAATCTCCTCTATGCTGTAGCCACAGGAGAAACCTTATCCCCAGAGGTGGGTCAGCATGAAGCATCACTAGCATTTAAAGTCCATTAGTAGGATCTTCCTGGTTGATTCTCACTGCGAGGTGGTGTTCAGCTACTGTAGCTTCTTTTTCTTTATTTTTAAACTTATTGTTATTGATTTCAGAGAGGGAGAGAGACTTCAATGATGAGAGAGAATCATTCATCAGCTGCTTCCTGCACGCCCCCTACTGGGCATGAGCCCTTGCCTGGAATTGAACCTGGGACCTTTCAGTCCGTGGGCCGACACTCTTTCCACTGAGCCAAGGCAGCTAGGGAGGTATCACATGTTTTCAACCTCCTGGCAACACACCGGTTGAAAATGGCTGCCTACATCATCTGCTCCCCTTGGCGGTACTTTTCTGAGAACCACCATCGTGTGGATGTGGAACTCTTAAAATAGTGACTGCTTCGCCCAGCCCACTCTATCTAGGGCAGCGTTTCTCAACCTGTGGGTCGCGAACAGCTAGCAGGGTCTCCTAAGACCATCAGAAAACACAGATATTTGCATGAAGATTCATAACGGTAGCAAATTACAGTGATGAAGTAGCGACAGAAATAATTTTATGGTTGGGGATCACCACAAGGTAAAGAACTGTACTGTACTAAAGGGTTGCGGCCTTAGGAAGGTTGAGAACCACTGATCTAGAGAGAAAGCCCGCTAACGGAGCAAGTCTCTCCCCTTAGCCTTACGTCATCCTTCCACACGGCAGTGAGCAAGTGGGTGTGACAGGCAGAGGGCCTCCACAGTGGTAATCTTGACCTAAGTTCACCTTGATATGACTGAGCCGCTCGTGCTTTGGAAGGAAAAACGGTCCCGGTGAGAAAGCCAGCGATGGAAACCGGAGAGATTTGCTCTGAGAGTTTGTCTGCTGTGGTCTGTGTTTCTGGCTTATACGCTGGTGGGGAGCTAAGTGCCTCTCATGCTGCCTTCTGGTTCCATCCGCGAGGAAAACATAAAGACTTTGGCTCTATTCATACAACATACCGGTCACATTTTGGGTAGTACAG
>PVJN01013459.1:0-48722 GCA_004026805.1 Lasiurus borealis
AGGCAACGGTGGCAGAATGTACAGTATCCACACCCTGCGAGTGTTCACCCCTGTCCTAGCATGTTCACCCCGTGTCTCAGTGGTGCTCACTGTATTCCAGCAGCGCTCACTTGTGTTGTAACCGTGGGCATAGTGACCGTCTTGCCACTGTCCATCGGTCCCTCCCACGGCACATTCCAGAACTTCCATTCGAAGCTCATGGGGTCCTCCTTGAAAGGACTCCCATTTATCCTGCTACTGATTGATTATTCTGGGGCAGGCGTGACCTGATTCTGCCAGTGAGACAGAAGCAGCGCTTTGCCGAAGGTCCCTGGGAGAACGCTCCATCTTTTGTGGAGGAGTGACAAGCCAGAACCTTCCTTTGTCTCTGATGGTCTCTCCGGGCTCGTCTCTCTCCCCATTCTTGGGCCGCCGGTAGCCATGACCACAGGGGCCAGACTTGGCATGAGTTCAGTCCTACGGATGGGGCTCTGGAAAGAACCCATGTCCTTCATTCTGTCCTTGAGCCACAACATCAGCGCCCAAAACCCATCCCGCCTGCATGTCTTCCCACGGCGGTGATGATCTTCTCTTCGGTTTAATTCAGTGAGAGTTAGGTCTCTTACTATTTGTGGCCCCAAACATGGTAACTGTTCTAAGTTGACCCCCTCATTCATCTTAAGAGCCCTGCTGACGAGGTAGACTTCAGGGGGCAGTAGAGAGGTTTTGGGGGTGCAGGAGGAAGGAAGAAGGTGGAAAAGACCGGGGACTCTTTTCTCTTCCACGCCCTGACAGTTTTATGGGCTAAGTCTCAGTTTTTTTTTCTGTTTTAACACGGACGCATTGAAAAGTCACCCGAGCCTTATTAACTGGGGTTAAACGGGGGAGAGTCTGAAATTGGGCATCCATTCAAAGGAATGCAGTGCTATTATTCCCGAGTTCGCAGTAAGTCCTGCTGGACCGCTTTGGGGAAGACAATTAACATATTGTTGCCATGCCAACACTAATAATTTCTTGGGGGATTTGTCTTCACATATATGGCCTGGTGGCTAAGTCAGTGGTGTACCCGAGGTCACAGGCGGTGGGGGGTAACCTATTTCAGGGAACAGAGTGTTTTCAAGGACTCAGCTGTGGCCATTGGCAGAACAACCCGCGTTAATTATGCATTCAGGGAAGCAGGCTCAGCCCCAGCCCACGCTGCCCGAATGTCCCCTGATTTCCAATCTCAGGGATCCCGGCGGCGGAGGCTCCGATGCTCCCTGGCACGGGCACTGGACGGCAGGGCACGCACCAGGAGTCACACGCTCACGGGCAGCTCCAAAGCAACGCACATGGGACACGTCAGAGGAAACTTGCCTGTGCCCTGGGCATTGTCAGAGGATTTCGCATGGTAGGGAATGTGGCTGCATGTGGGCTCTTTAAGTAACCATTGGTTACCAAGGCAGCGTGTGTGCACTTAGGGAGGAAGAGAGATAAAGAGAGAGGGAGAGGGGGAGAGAATGGGTAGGAGAGAAGGAGAGGAGGAGAGCGAGAGAGAGAGAGGGATAGAGAGAGAGAGAGAAAGAGAGGGATAGAGAGAGAGAAAGAGATATTAAGGTCAGCTGACAGGATCACTACTTGACTTATGGTGATTTCTCACGAGCCCCGAGCTCTGAGCAGAGCGAGGACTGTGAGTCCTTAGCCCTGTCCCCAGGCCAGTTTGCCTCTGTGGCCTCTTGGGCTGTTACCTAAAACCTGGAAGCCAGAGCACATCAGGCTGTTTTCCTTTGCAGGTAAAAAAGGCTCATTTTAAGAAAAGCAGCACCGAAACCGGTGTGGCTCAGTGGATAGAGCCTCGGCCTGCAGATTGAAAGGTCCCAGGTTTGATTCCGGTCAAGGGGATGTACCTTGGTTGCGGGCACATCCCCA
This sequence comes from Lasiurus borealis, assembly GCA_004026805.1. Classification (NCBI taxonomy): domain Eukaryota; kingdom Metazoa; phylum Chordata; class Mammalia; order Chiroptera; family Vespertilionidae; genus Lasiurus; species Lasiurus borealis. The sequence continues at coordinate 1,888 of PVJN01013459.1, forward strand.
GTGGGAGGTGTGCAGGAGGCGGCTGATCGATGTCTCTCTCTCATCGATGTTTCTAACTCTCTGTCCCTCTCCCTCTCTGTAAAAAATCAATAAAATATTTTAAAAAAAGAAAGAAAAGAAAAGCCGACATCCAATGTGGGTGCCTATTTCAGATGTAGGTGGGGAGGGCCCTTTTAATAAATAGGAAATGACTTTGAAGGAGGGGACCCCTCAGCAGGCGTCAGGTGTGGGAGCACTTCCTTGAGCTACCCGAGAGTCAGGTCGCCTCTTTCTTCCATCGCTCCGAGTGACCTGACCACCTACTACGTGTCGGGCACTGTGCAGTGTGGATATGAGGGTGAGTGAAATGCAGAACCTACCCTTGAGGGGCCACAGTATAATGGGAGACACACTTGTGCATACACACACACACACACACACACACACACACACACACAGCTATAGCTCTAATGTGTGTTGAGATGTAGCTGGAACTTGAAGGTCAAGGGGATCCCACGCATAGGGGGCAGAGCAGACAGCGTCACACAGAGCCTGGCTGTGGTTCGGAGGTGGTGTGTCTGGGGACCCCAGGCTAGCTGGAGGGTGCAGGTGGTTGTTCTTCGCTACTGGAATCAGGATTCCTTGGAAGGGAGCTGCATCGGGGCCAGAGAAAATCAGGATGGAAAGTTCTGGATCCTGTTGCCAGAAAGGACGGATGCTTTCAAGGATGCCAAGAGCCTCCTGAAGAGGCTCCTGTGGGCAAGGCTGACAAGCGGACCATCTCGAGATGTGGTTAGTCGGAACTAACTCAGGAAAGGCCAGGAGTTCAGAAAGATACTCAAGTGACAGAAATCAGTCTGGCGTTGAACAGAAGGGTAGCTGCGTGATGTGAGGTGAGCGGCCGGCAGGGTGTGCGTACATTGCATTCTAATAAGCAGGGCGTGTTGGCGCATGTGAGGAGTTCTGTAAGGCGTGTGACTGGTCATCGAGGCCGAGGCTGTGTGAGCATCACATGCCCTCTGCCCTCAGGCAGTGGCCAGCCCCCACTGGCCGCATTTCCCAGGATGCTGGGCAGGTGTGGCCTGGGGAGTGGGAGGGAAGGAGGAGCCAGCTTGTGTCTCCCCCGCGTCAGCAGCATCCCTTCTCTGGGGCTCGGAAACACCTTTTTTTTTTTTTTTTTTTTTTTTTGTCCCACCAGCCCAAAGGGGCCAGCAGTGTCCTCTCCTTGCTAATCTCTGGTTACCTTCCCCCTCCCTCCATCGCTTCTCAGCTGTGTAACCAACACCCTTCAATAGGTTCCATGTAACTCACCAAATGACCTCTGTTCTCCTGGTTAGTATCTGATAGGGCCGTGGTCGGCAAACTGCGGCTCTTGAGCCACATGCGGCTCTCTGGCCCCTTGAGTGTGGCTCTTCCACAAAATACCACGACCTGGGCGAGTCTGTTTTGAAGAAGTGGGGTTAGAAGAAGTTTAAGTTTGAAAAATTGGGCTCTCCATTATGTTAAGTGAAATAAGCCAGTCAATGAAGGAGAAACACCACATGATCTCACTCATTTGTGGATCATAAAGAACATTATCAACTGATGAACAAGAAGATAGATTCAGAGGCAGTAAAACATCAAACAGACTGTCAATTTACAGCGGGAAGGTGAGGGAGCGGTGGGGGAGATACGAGATCAACCGAAGGACTTGTATGCAGGCATACAAGCACAATCCATGGACGCAAGACTCTGGGGGATTAGGGTATGCATGGCGGTGGCGGCGGTAATGGCAAGATATGTGTACATGTAACACATTAATAAATTTATTTTAAAAAAATAGTTATTGATAATAAGGAAAAAAAATAAAAATTGGGCTCTCCAAAGAAATTTCAATCGTTGTCCTGTTGATATGTGGCTCAGTTGACGAATGAGTTTGCCGACCGCTGTGATAGGCTATGTCATTGTTTCTAGCTGCCTCAGCAGGAAGGAACAATCCCCCGAAACTGCTGGTACGTAAACCAAATAATCCCAGAATAAACAGGCCCAGGAGCGAGGGCAGGAAGGGGCGATGAGCACCGTGCTCACACAACATCCGGGCGGAGGGACCCCGAGCCGATGGGCTCCGGTGGGCACACGCAAAGAGCAAGCAGAGGCCACGCTACCACAGCACGCTCCCCGGCCACGAATCCGTCACGTGTCCTGAGGAGAAGAAATCACTTTGCCCGAGAGCGACGGGTGTGAGGAAAGAATCCCTCACAGGTGAAGCGCTCTTCTCGCGACATCATCTCAGCAAATACACCAAATTTTAAAACAAAAAAAACCCCACCAAGTTCTTTAAAGATGCTTAAAACTCCCTTCATCAAAAGTAAAAGCTTTCTTTTTTCTTTTTTCTTTTTCCGATCAAAAGAAATGGAGACCTGGGACTCATGTTTGAGTCACCTTACATTGTACATCCGGGTCCTAGGTCTCAGCCAAGAATCCGTTGGCCAATAGCCTCAGCTTGGCTGAGAAAGTGTCCTCTGTCTGTGGCTCTGGTAAGACCGGTGACTTCCCAGGAGGGAGTAAAATATTACTGAAACCCTAGGATGTCATAAACATGCAATAACGAACAACTAAATGCAGCCATAACCTTGGGAAGGTACCATATCACGTGCAGAAGAATGAATGAATCCACGGCGGGCCTCTTTTCCAGTGGGCAGAGGAGAGTGGGTCATGGTTGTGTGGCCATTGCGTTTCTGAACGTTTGGCCCACACCTGGGGCATTTGAAGTATTCAAAAGAATCCAATGCAATGTTTGTCACTGCATTTCAAGCGGTGGATGGACTTTTAATTCATCATATCATAATTGAGAAACATTGGTTTTTCTGAGTTCTGTTCATTAGATGTACAGGTGACAAATGGAGCATCGAGGGAAGTGCACACAATTGTAGGGGCTTCTTTCCCCCATGGAAAAGCCCCTTGGGCTTTAAATCACCCATCAGCGGGTCCCAGAGGGACTAACAGTCTCCCCTTCTCCCATCTCTCAAGCGGTCAGCTTTCAGGCCACTGGAGCTTGACACTCTCTTAGATGCGGTGAGCACTTCACGTCTTGCATCTCGTTCCATTCTCTCAAGCACCGGGTTATGTATCATCTTTACTGGACAAAGGAGGAAACCGACTGTGTAAGTTAGAATGCATTTGGCTGCAAGAAGGAGAGCACTGGGCCCAAAATGACTTCAACGGCCCTGACTGGTTTGGCTCAGTGGATAGAGCATCAGCCTGCAGACACAAAGGTCCCAGGTTCTATTCCGGTCTTGGGCATGTACCTTGGTTGCAGGCACATCCCCAGCAGGAGGCAACTGATGGATGTTTCTCTCGCACCATGTTTCTCTCCATCCCTCTCCCTTCCTCTCTGTAAAAAAATCAATAAAAACAACAACAAAACAAAACAAAAAACACACACAAAATGACTTCCACAGGTCCATGATCTCCGTGAAAAGTCACCCCGTGATCCTACGAGCTGCGGGACGGGCTCATTCCGGGGTGTTAGAAGAAGTTTAAGTGTAAAAAAATTGGGCTCTTAAAAGAGATTTCAATTGTCCCGTTGATCTGTGGCTCTGTGAACGAATGAGTTTGCCGACCACTGCCATAGCCGATTCGTCGCAGCCACCACGGCCATCACCTGATTGCTCCTTGTGGCCGACCAGAATCTGTCCTGCTTTAATTTATGCCCCGCGTCTCCTGCTGAATCTCCAAAGAAGCCTTTCCTGGTCTCTTGGAACAGTTAGCTCGTGAGCCAATGAGCCCTCCCACCTGCCACCAGCTCTGCCACCCAGCTCTGCCCGCTGTGTCCTTACACGCCCACGCTAGGGCCTCTCCTGGAAGATGTGGCCGTGGCTTTCCTGTGCCACCTCCAGGGACAAACGAACCGGGGTCTCTGGGCAACGTCCCCTCCTGCCACAGCCTCAGCTGAGCTTCCGCAGGATCTGGCTTCTCCCCGGCCTGGCAGTGAAGTGCCACCTCCCGCACATCTTCCTGGTACTTCCCAGACCCCCCACCTTCCACCTGGCTGAGGAGTGCTGTGACCTCCCAGTACGTGACCTGGGGGGGGTGGGGAGACTGTCCCTCGGACTGTCACTGCCCACTACGGCAGCCGCGAGCCTGTGGCCGTGTCCATCGATGAGAAGGAAATGAAACGGAAAGTCCGGGTCCTCAGCTGCACCAGCCACATTTCAGGTGCTTGACAGCCGCCGGTGGCGATGGCTCTCTGCTGGACAGCGCGGAGTCAGACCGTTTCCCACCACGGCCGTTTCTATTGGCCAGGACTCCCGGTGGCCCTCAGACTCACCGTCACCTGCAGGGCTGGCTACAGCACCTGAGGCTGAGGCCTCGCCGCCACAGCCTTTGCCTCGGTGGGACCGGGGCGGGTTGGGAGAGTTTTGTTTTTAACCGTCTCCGCAGCGATGCTAAAGGAGCTGTGGGCTGCGAGGCTGCGGTGGGCACAGGGGCAGGGCTCAGCTCATCCTCCACACCCCGCCCGGCCCCTCCTGCCCCGGCCCCCGATCCCCTGTCCGCTGGCAGCCCCGCTCCTGCCACCGCTGCTACCACGTGCTGACCTTGGCCGTTGCCCCTCTGAGTTCAGCAATGGGATAGTAACGGTCCTATTGCCCACTCTAGGAAGCTGCTCTCCGCTCGGATGGTTTAATCTGTGAATTCTGCTGATAAACCGCCGAGCGCCGGCCACACCTCAGGTCCTGTCGCTGGAGTGACCCGGGTGCATGCACCCCTCTCCCCAGCCCGACAGCTCCTGGGGCGGGCTCTGTCTTAGTCATCCAGTAATTTCTGGGCCCCCCGAGCGCCTGACTTGAAATCCTGCAAACAGTTCCCCTAAGGAGGAGGATGATTCAAAAAAAAAACCTCCAGCATTTCTTATGTGTGGGGCGCTGCTGGAGTGTATGAATTCCTTTCATTCTTGCCGCCTTCCCACGAGGTCCGTGTAGCTGTGAGGGAAATACGCGTGGCGGGCACCCGGTCAGTAGGCACTGACGCATCCAGGGCAGCACGTGTCCAGCTGTAACTCACGCAGGAGTCATCTGGGGGTTTTGATCTGTTTATAGCACACAGCCTGACTCAGGCCCCCGTGTGACCGGCCGGACAGCCGGCCGCCCCGTGAGCATCAGAGCTCTAGGCCATTTACCGTATCGTATCGTCAAAGAGAAAACAGCTAGCCCCGCTGGGGGTGGGGGCAGGGGCGGGCAACACGCTGGGAAAAAAACCCCAAAAAACTGTCTTCCTCGGTAGTGAGAGGATTATGGATTCTCCGGCTCGACATCCTTTGAGAGGCCGATGAAATGAGCTTTTATTTATTTTAAAACGTATTTTTATTGATTTCAGGGAGGAGGCGAGCGGGGGAGAGAGACGGAAACATCAATGGGGAGGGAGAATCATCAGCCGGCTGCCCTGGGCAGATGCTGTGATGGGGAATCTCACGGTGCCCTCCCGGTTCACAGTCTGACGCTCAGCTACGGAGCCGCACAGCCGCGGGGCCAGAGGCAGCTTTTCAAGTCTCACGGGCACAGTCTGTGCTCGCCGTGTCTGGGAAAGGAGCGGGGCGGACCCTCGTCGATGTTAGGAAGAGAGCTTCAGGGCTGCGGCCACACCTCTGACCTTAACAGGGAGCCCAGCAACGGACGCCAAGTGGTGGGGTTTGCCATCCAGGGAGGGCGCCCGGCCTTCCCGAGACAGCGCAGGCACAGGTGGAACGGAGGCCGGGGTCCCCGTGGGTGAGGGATGTTCCAGGGTCGTGGGAGGAAGTGTGTGCACGAAACGTGGCCTCAAAGCCGGACAGAGCTGGGTTCATATGCAGCATCGCCACTTGCTAGCCGTCCACCCCGGGGCACCATGCGTATCCTTGCAGCTCTGCGTTCTCGGGTAGCAGAGAGGTCGTCCCGGGTCTGAGGAGGAAACAGAAGCGCCTGGAAGACTGAAACAGAGCAGCCTCAATGCAGGGGACCCGTTGCACACATGGCAGAGCTAGGAAGCGGTCGGGGGAAGGTGAGGAAGTGTGGGGATCAGCACAAGACCCCCCGGGGCTGGAGGGGCCCGGGGATGAGGCGCCGCAGCCCAGGGGTCAGGTCACAGGGTGGGGACTGGAACCCTAGAGGACGCAGCCCTTGCCAGGATGCCACCTGAGGGAGGAGGAAGGAGGAGAAATGCCCCTGCTTCTCCCTTTCCAAGCTGATTGTCCCCTGGGCCTCACCTCCTATTGTGAGGCCACACGATGTCTGGCGATCACGGGTCACTGTGCAAACGTATCACAGGGTAACTGCTCCCCTTCGCCTTTTGACGCTCCGTTGTCAGGCGCGCTCACATGAAGGGTCATCCCAGCATGACCCGCTCTGTCGTGTCCAGCTGTTAGGCGTCAATCCCTTTATTGGTATGGGGTGGTCTTTAACTCTGACAACTTGTTTTGCTCTGAAGTCTGTTCCATCTAAAATTAATGTGGCTGCCCTTCCCCAGCTGGCAAACTGCTCCCCTGAATAGAGTCTCTACTGTGCCCCAGACTGGGGACTCAGGCTGGCATGGATTGGAGTGGTGGCAGTGGCCTTTTGTTGACATATTTAAAGTGAGTTTCTGGTAGACAATGCATAGATGGGTTTTGTTTTTTGATCCACTCTGACCATCGCTGTCTTTTCATGGGAGTATTCAGACCATTGATGTTCAAAGTGATGGCTGATACAACTGGAATTATGTCTACTCCATGTGTTACTGTTCTTGTTCTTTGTTCATATATTTGCCTTCCACTCTTTCTGCTTTTTTTGTGGTTTTAATTCAACATTTTATATTATTATCTTCTCTCCTTTGTTGGCATATCTATTCTTGGCGCTTTCTGTTGTTATGGAGGATGTACGTTTTGTCTTTTAGTTGTAGCAGTCTAGGTGTTTACCTATGCCGCCATCTTGGTTTCTTCCCCTCTTTTAACATTTCTTGCAAGGCAATTCTACTGGTAACCAGTTTTCTCAATTTTTGTTTGTCCAAGTTTTTATTTCACTTTAATTCTGAAGAACAGAACTCTAGGTTGTGGTTTTTTCTCTCAACACTTAATGTTTCACTCCACTCTCTTCTTGCTGTGTGGTTGCTGAGAAGCTGTTAACTCTTATCTTTGTTCCTTAGCAGGTAAATTTTCTGCCCTTTGGCTTTTTCCATTATCTTTGATTTTCTATAGTTTGAAAACGATATGCCTTGGTTTAGGTGTGCTTTTTTTTTTTTTCCCAATTATCTTGCTTGGTGTTCTCTGAGCTTCCTGGGTCTATGGTTTGGTTTCTGAAAATAATTTCACAAAACCCTCAGTCATTATTGTTTCAAATATTTTTTCCATTTTCTTCCTTCTTCCCTCCCCTTCTGGTTTCCATTATAATCTTTTGTAGTTGTCTCACAGTCATGGATATTCTCTTGTTTTTCGTGTGTGTGTGTGTGTGTGTGTGTGTGTGTGTGTGTGTGTGTGAGTTTTTATTGCTTTGTTTTTTAGTGTTGGAGGTATCTATTTATACATCCTCAAGCACAGGGATTCTTTCCTCAACTGTGTCCAGTTTGCTAATAAGATCATCAAAGATACTCCTGCCCAGCCGCAGTGGCACAGTGGCTGAGTGGTGACCTGTGAATCAGTAGGCCATGTTCCGATTTCCGGTCAGGGCACATTCCCAGATTGCAGGTTCCATCCCCAGTTGCGGGCGTGCTGGAAGCAGCTGATCAATGGTTTTCTCTCATCATTGATGTTTCTCTCTCTCTCTCCCTTTCCCTTCCTCTCTGAAATCACTAAAGATACATTTAAAAATAAAAGACCATCAGAGGCATTCTTCATTTCTGTGGCGGTGCTTTTTATTGTCTGGCAATCCTCTCGGTTCTTTCTTAGAATCTCTACCTCTCTGCTTACATTGTCCATCTGTTCTCACATGCTGTTTACTTGCCAATTAGCAACCTTAGCATATTGGTAATTGTTTTGCACTCCCGGTCTGATAATTCCAACATCACTGCTTTATCTGAATCTGGTTCTGATGTTTGCTCTGTCTCTTCAAACTGTGTTTTTAGCACGTCTTGTCATTGTCCCTTATAGTGGGTCATGCTGCGGCAGGACATTAGTAACGTGGTGCTAAGGTGCGTGGAGGGCACATGGAGGCACTCTACGGTCCTGTGATCAGGGCTCCCCTCTTCCTGGGCCTGTACCTGGGGGTTGTGAACTTCACACCCGCTTCTCAGTTGTTCTTTCCTCCCCTCAGGTGGGACAGGAGGGGGCTGGAGCTGAGGATTTCCCTTCTCCCGGGTGGAAGGCCCAGGCTACACAGAAGTTGGGGACACGCCCTGTGACAGGGTTGCCCTGGAGTTTTCACTTCTAGACTTGCCCACACTGAGCCTTCAGCAATTTGCTGATTATAGTGTAACTTTCCCCACCCCAGCCCTGGCTCCCTCTCAGGTGGCTGCTTGTGGGTTTTTGCCCCGAGAAGCTCTGAGTCCCTGTATTTATCTGTCGGTGCCTCTAATTTGCGGGCAGCGTTCTGCCCTGTAACCTCCCTGCTTTTCTGTCTGTAGGAAACGTTCTCCATTTCTCAGTTTGTTCAGCTTTTTACTGGATGGGATGGAGTGGTGACATCCAAGCTTCTTACATGCCAGCCCCGGGTTTTTGTAGATTTTTGTTTGTTTTTGTTTTACAGTGGTTTCAAACAACACGCATTTGTTATCTCACACATGTGTAGACCAGAAGTCTGGAAGGAACTGTCTGGTTCTTTACTCAGCGTCTCATGCAACTGAAATCCAGGCCGGCCGGCTACGTGCTCATCTCATGCTCAGGTTCCTCTCCCAGGCTCACTACAGTTCTTGCCGGAATGCATTTGCTGTGGTTGTAGGACTGAGGTCCCTGCTGGTGCTACCCGTCACCAGGGGCCACTCTGCCTCTCCAGGACTCGTGTGCCCTTTCTCACGTGGCCTCCTCCGTGGCCAGACAGCACCAGCACGTTGGCCCTTCTCATGCCTGACGGTGATTTTGTCCTCTTCCCTCCCCTCGTTTTATTGGGGCATTTTTAAGTATTTTCTCTCTCCTCTTAGTATGTCAATTACAACTCTAAGTTTGTTTCAGTGGTTGTCCTAGAGTTAAAAAACTACATTTTTAATGAATGTAGGTCCGTTTTTAAATAACACACTAATATTTTTCCCTTTTATCCCTTGTGACAATGCTGTTCATTTCATTTATCCGTATGCTATAATCATAGGATACGTGGTTACTATTATTGCTGTAAATGAAGTTAAATTTTAGATCAATTTAGAATAAGAAAAATAAAATATCTCACCTTTATTTATTCCTTCTCTGCCTTTATTCCTTTCTTTATGGAAGTAAGTTTCAGACCTATGTACTTTTATTTCTGCCTGTAGAATTCCCTTTATTATTATTTTTTTTTGCAGGGCATATCTGCTGGTGATGAATCCCCTCTGTTTTTGTTTGTTTGAAAAACTTCTTATATCTCTTTCACTTTCTTTTCTCATTTATTTACTTACTTATTTATTTATTTAAAATATATTTTATTGATTTATTTACAGAGAGGAAGGGAGACGGATAGAGAGTTAGAAACATCCATGAGAGAGAAACATCGATCAGCTGCTTCCTGCACACCCCTTACTGGGGATGCACCCACAACCAAGGTACATGCCCTTGACTGAAATCGAACCTGGGACCCTTCAACGCTCTATCCACTGAGCCAAACCAGTGAGGGCTATCTCTTTCACTTTTTGAAGAATAATCTCACAGGCTATAGACTTCTAGGTTGGTGGGTTTTTTCCTTCCATGTTTCAGACATCCCTCTCCATTCTCTTGTTGTCTGCACTGTGTATGTTGAGAAGTCCCCTGTCACTCCTATTGTTTGTCTTGGCATTATTCTACCTGATGTTCTCTGAGCTCCTTCGATCTTTGATTTGGAAAGTTCCTGGCCATTATCACTACACACGCTTCTTGTGCTCCGTTTCCTCTCTCTCGTCCTTCTGGTATTCTATGTGTGCCTATGCTACGCCTTTGGATGTTGTCCTACAGTTCTCAGATGTTCGGTTCTGTGTGTGTCATGCTTTTTTTTTCTCCTTGCATTTCAGTTTGGGAAATTTCTATCAACCTGTCTCCAAGCTCACGGATTCTTCCCTTGACCTTGCTTAGTCTCCCAGTGAGCTCGTCAAAGGCATCTTCCACTTCTATTATGTTGCCGGGGCCGACAGGCAGACCCTGAGCGGCCGATGAGCAGGCCGCTCTGACACACGTTTCTGTGAAAGAGAGGCTAAGGGACTACTTGGCTATGGCTACCAAGTAGCCCAGTTTGCCTGCCTCCTGAGGTTTTGATTGTCACAAGAGCTTGAACCAAAATGAACCTCTAGATCCAATCAACAGGGCAAGCATCCTTGAGAAAGTGTATGCGTTCTTTAAGCAAGGATGCCTTGAAGACTAAACATGAAGATTCTAATAAAACACCCGGGGGACTAGACTTGTTTGGAAAAGTTAAGGTAGGGGCTGCTGCCTTCGGCAAGGTCCTAGGCCCCCGATCTTTTGGAGAATCCGCCGTACAGACTTTCCAACCAAGTCCTGTGCTTCCCCGCATTATGTGTTTTTGATTTCTAGCATTTCCTTTCTGTTCTGTCTTAGAGGTTTCATCTTTCTGCTTCCATCACCCCTACTTTCTTACAGGTTTTCCCATGACACCTTCAGGGTCCCGGCCACATTTATGTTCAGACTTTGTCTGATATCCAGCTTGGGCATCATAGCTGAGTCTGGCTTGGATGACTGCTTCGTCTCTTCACACTGCCTTCTCCCGCTTCTGCCATGCCTTGTGATTTCTTGTGGAAAGTCGGACGTGTTTTGGGTGCTGTATTTTACGGCGTATAAGACGACTGGGAATATAAGATGACCCCCAACTTTTCCAGTTAAAATATAGAGTTTGGGATATACTAGCCCTATAAGATGACACCTGGTGTATAAGACGACTCCCCACTTTTGAGAAGATTTTCCTGGGTTAAAAAGTCATCTAAGATGCCGGAAAATATGGTAATAGGGACTGAGTTAAATGGGCCTTCAGGGTGAACATCCATCTTGTCTGGAGTTGTGTCCGGTGGTTGCCTCCGCTGCGTTCCAGAGGCCTCAGATGCCTCCGGTGGTTTTGGTTCTGCCTCTTCTCGCGTTGGGTTTCCCGAAGCATCACTCCTCAGCATGAGTCTGTGGCCAGCAGCTCTGTCCACGGTAAATCCACCGTTACCACATCTGCGCTCTCTCAGGGAGGTGGCTCTTCTACTTGTTCATTTTGGGACTTTGGGCGCCTGCCTTCACCGAGCCCAATGCGTCCTCTATACAATAAGACTAACGCTCTCCCCTCGTAGGGCAGAACTGAGGATTCGATGAGATCGTAAGTGAAAGCACGGAGCACGGTGCTCGTCTAAACCAGGTTCTTGGGGGGAACGGATGGGCCCATTCGGCTCTAAATCATTCATTGCTGCTGGTTTCGTTGGACGGTAACCCAGAGTCTGGCTTCGCCTCCCTCAGCTACATAGTTAGGACGAGAACTCGTCTCTCCTCCTCCCAGTGGCCCAGCTGTACACTTACTGCGATAGGCATGCTTCTTAGAAAGAAAGGCACGGTGAGTTTTGGGGACCCCGGATGCTTTAAGCAGCACCTAATGACATATTTAAGCTCAGGACCTGCCGGAACCATCTCCCTCTCTTGAGAAAATAATACCCTTCCTGGTTGCACACTGACCCAAGATACATTATGCCGAGTAAATAATACTTTCTTCAGAAGCATCCTAATGAGGTATTTACCTCCGAGATTGCACCAGCTTCACCCTGCTCCCGGGGGGAGCGTGAAGCCTCAGATCTGGGCCGACAGGATGGAAAACAAACCAGCCGCAGGAAAATAAACCACGCCAACGATTTTCCACGAGAAGGCAGAGGGTTGAGCTTCTGGCGGGGGCGGGGGCGGGGGGAAGGAGAAAGAGCTATGGGCCAACCATGGGGTCAGCCAGAGCTGCTGGAATGGAGACAGCCCCCCCCCCCAGAAACAGACACAGATTAGGCTGAGAGACAGCCCCTCCTTGTCCTGCACCCCCAGAACGAGGAGTTGGGGCTTTGCAGGGCAATGTCTTGTGATGCAACAGCTGACCCATGAGCCGGGGCTCCCATCATTAGGAATCGAGTTCTAGGAGTGAGCTGGAGGGTCCTCTCTCCATCCTCCTCCCGGTCCTCATTGTCCTGTGTCACTGGCAGTCCCTGGGGAGGCCAGGAGCCCAGGGCAGCCCGGCCCAAGGATGGCGAGTTACCTGTTCCCGGCCCATGCTCCTTTTCTTCCTTTATCTCTGTCCTCTGTCTTTCACTTCTCCCTTCCTCTCCTCTTGTTCTTTCCTTTTCTTTCTTCCTTCTGTTCTCATAAGCCCCTTCTCCTCTGTCCTTCGTTTCACTGCTTCCTCTGCCCCCTCCTCCTATAGCCACTCCCCTGCTCCTCTGGAACTTCAGGAAGCTTCCCCTCCCCACCCACCTGGCAAATGTCCCCTGCTGAGTGGTGGTACCCGGGCAGGCCCAATGGGGCTGGCAAAACGGTGAGCCTTTGGGAAAGTCATCCTCAGCCTCTCACCAGGAATCGACAGGAGATGCTCTCAAACCACGTGTTTCTTTCATCTTTAATAAATCTTTATTGTTCATATTATTTCAATTGTTCCTCTGCCCCTGCCCATAGCTCCCCTCCACCTGGTTCCCATACCACCCTCTGCCCTTACCTCCCCCAACTGTCCTCATCCATAGGTGTACGATTTTTGTCCAGTCTCTTCCCGCACTCCTCCTCCCTTTCCCCCTCAAGAATTGCCAGTCCACTCCCTTTCTATGTCCCTGATTCTATTATATTCACCAATTTATTCTGTTCATCAGATTTTTAGATCCACTTGTTGATAGATATGTATTTGCTGTTCATAGTTTTTATCTTTTACCTTTTTCTTCTTCCTCTTCTTAAAGAGTACCTTTCAGCATTTCACATAAGACTGGTTTGGAGGCTGAAGGCACCCTGGGCATTGTCCCGTCTGGAGTGTTTGGCCTGAGGTTTATGGATGGGAGGTCTGCATGAGTCAGATCGGCTGCCGTCACAGAGCACCGCAGTGTGGACGGCTCACACAACACAAATGGAGGTGGGAAGTCCAAAGTCAAGGTGTCAGCAGGGCTGACCTTTTCTGAGGTTCCTCTCCTGGGCATGCAGATGGCTGCCTTCTCCCCGTTTCCCTCTGTGTGTGTCTGTGCCCTGGTCTCTGCTTATAAGGACACAGTCAGATTGGATTAGGGTCCATCCAATGACCTCATTTGTACTTAATCACCTCTTTAGAGACCCTGTTTCCAAAGACAGTCACTCTTTGAGGTCCTGGGATTTAGGGTTTGAACATATGAATTTGTAGGCCAAGGCTCTCTCCACTGAGCCAAACCAGTTAGGGCAAACATATATTCTTAAGAAGCAGAGACAGTGAATTCCTAGCTGAGAAACTTGGAAATCCCAGGCAGACTCCAATGACTTACTGTGCAGTTACTTTCATTTTTCTTACTCTTAGTCTTCGAGGGTTCCATCGCGTTTCATTGCATTTCTGGTTGCTCCTCACACAGGCCACCACTTTGCCAGGGCTGGGGATAAAACGGGGGAAATGGAAAGGGAAAAGGTACATTTTTTTTGCACTAACCTTTGACTGAAATGCAGGTTTCCTTTCTGCATGAAAAGTGTGGCCAATAAACCACAGTGTATTGGCAGCACCTGCGACATTGTCTCCACTGAAAATCACAAATTCTTTTACATAAGCGTTGTCACAGACTCCCTGACATGTGGTCCCTGCTTATCACGACTTTAAAATGACGGTGTCAGACCCACTGCCGGGGTCTCGTTCTTTATTGCATTCATTAAGAAGCACGTATGTTGTTATATAACAGAGTTGTTTTTCCAACGTGTTCATCATTTTATGACCATATAATCGATCTCCCTTGTAATTTCAATCTTACTCATGTGCTGCAAAACATCATTCTGAGAAGGGGTCCCTGAGCCTCATCAAACTGCTAACGGGACCCGAGGTGCTTAACAGGACCCGGATCTAGTGCAGACCTTCCCTTTAACAGGGAGGAACCCAGGGTCCATCGGGAGTCAGTCAGGGCTCCGTGGTCACACAGCTGGTTAGTGGAAGGGCTGGGCTGTCTGATTCCTGGTCCCCTGCTTGGTCCACTCTGTCACATCTGCTGCCTGTTCTCCTCTGATGAAGGCTGGTGTGAAACCATTAGCCATGCTATCCATTGTCACCATACCTTCAGGTCACTAGTGTACCATGAATGTCCCCCAGGTATGCAGCCTTTAGAGTCGCTCTTGAGAGCTGGCCCGCTGCACACTCAGAGGTGAGAGTGGTGAGACCCTCCCTAACCAGTACCCTCGTCCTATTCCTGAGAGATGGAAGAAAGGCCGGCTTTCTTTAAAAAAAAAAATTATTGATTTTTTTTTTTTTTACAGAGAGGAAGGGAGAAAGAGAGTTAGAAACATCGATGAGAGAGAGACATCGATCAGCGGCCTCCTGCATGTCCCCCTCTGGGGATGTGCCCGCAACCAAGATACATGCCCTTGACCGGAATCGAACCTGGGACCCTTCAGTTTGCAGGCCGATGCTCTATCCACTGAGCCACACCGGTTTAGGCGAAAGGCCGGCTCTTAACTGCTCTCCCATCTGACCTATTTGGGGATCTTGGAGGAATGCTCTCACTAATGGTACTAGTTTTCTCTGATGACCCATCTTCTAGGGCGACCAAGTCATCCCGGTGAGTCTGGAACTCTCCCCTTGTCCGCACTGCGAGTCCCACACCCTGGGAGGTCCTCTCCATCCTGGACAGGCAGGGCTGTGGGCCTCCCTTCCAGTCACCTCCCTGCCTGGACAGCCGCTACTGCCCCTCGGGTCACCTTCTTATGGGCCGTGCAGGCTGCCTTCTGTCTGTCCGCCCTCGTGGTTCTCCAAGGCCCAGCCAGAGCCAGGGTGTCTCTTGCTTGGCAATTTCTCCGAAGACTTGGGAACTGTACCGTGGGAAAGAGAGCAACCCCAAATCTGAGTGGGCCTCAAGGCTCCTGGCTGCCCGGGACCCTAGCTCGTGGCTGGCTTGCTCCCCTTCGCCCTCAGCCTGCTGCTGCTTGGAATTGGCCAGCGTGTGGCCCGTGTTGAAAGATGACCTTCCATCCCCGCTTTCCTCCCCAGAAGATCCTGACCACGGCCCTCTGCCCTTGAAGTCGAGACGGCTAACAGCCTTCCCTCTTCCCACTCAATAGCCTGACCTTCCCCAGATGCTCCCCTGAGCGAAGGCACCATCCGCTGTTCTCACTCCTGGCTTCCCCTCTGCGCGGTGAGGTCCATTGCCCCGGTTTTCTCAAAACAGTCAGCGCTTCCTTCCCGCGGCCGGTTCTGCGGCGCTTCCCGGAGGAAGGCAGCTCTGAAGGTGCAGCTGATCCCGCTCCGGACCCCCAGGGCAGCAGACAATGCATTTGTGAATTCACTAGGGATTCATTTCTGGGCACCGGCCACGTGCCAGGCCCTGAGCTGGGAGAGGTAGGCGCACAGATGGACCAGGCCAACACGGTCCACGCTGGTCTCTGATCGTCCTCTGCCAGTGAGGGAGACTGACCGGCACTAGCGGCCGTGGTACCACATGCCCAGGGTTCCGTCCGGTGCAGTCTGCCAGCTGCTGGGTGCCTGACGGAGGACGTGGTCATTTCTGCCTGGCGCTGGGGTGGGGGGCAGGGGAGAGGAGGTGTGGTGCCTGGACCCTCACATCAGCGTCAGCTGGGAATTTACTAGAAATGCAAATTGTCATCCCAACCCAGACGTCTTGAATCTGAGCCTCAGAGGCTGGGGCCCAGGAGTCTGGGTGCTCAGAAGCTGTGCAGAGGCATTGAGAACCGCTCCTGTTTCAGAGCCGCGGGTGGCTGTGGGCACTGTGGGCGCTGTCCCCTGAGCCCAGGTCAGTGCGAGCAGCCCCAGCTGCTGCAAGGGTTGGCTGCTAACCCCTCGCAGCTGCCCCCTCTCTAGAGACCTGCCCTCAGCCTGGAAGCAGCCTCAGCTGGGAGGTTACCGCCGTTCTCCACCCCCACGGCACAGGCTACTGAGGACTGCGGCTTTGCCTCGATTCTGGGTCAGTGGCTAACTCTGGGGGGAAGGGGAGGCAGGGCGTGATCCAGGACGGCATTTGTCCCCAGCTGAGCCCATGTCCTTGCTCAGCTTGCTCCCTCCCTGGTCCCGGCACACCCTTCTCTTGAGAGCACCCCAGTTAACCACTTGAACAAGAAGCCCTGTCTCAGCTCTGCTTCCCGGGACCAACGTCCCATGGTCTCGCTGAGGAAGGAAAGCTTGCCCAGAGCCGGAGGGAGGGGTAAATAAAAGCCCGTCACTCAAAAACCAAAGCCCATCCAGGCAGAAGGAACCGAGTGTGCGAAGGCACGGAGGTGGGAGGCAGCACGGTAAGCTGCCTTCCCACGGGTCGTTTTCTATGGCTGGATGTGGGGTGCTGGGGGGGCAGAATCTGAGAGCTTTCTAAGTCCTACTGAGAGAGGAGGCAGGGTGGAGCGTGTGGTTCGATTTGCATTTTGCACAGGTCGCTCTGACAACAGTGCAGAGATGGTTCAGAGAGCAGAGGGACCCCATTGAGGAGAAAATCTCAGTGGTCCGGTCATAAATGATGAGGGCCAGACCTGAGGTGCCGATGGAGGAGAGTGGAGAGAAGATCTTCTGTTGAGAGATGCGGAAGGCAGGATTACCACCTGTGGGCTCATCCCAGCACACGTAAGGGTGGTTGGCAGAGCTGGGGGCACTGGGGTGACCCCCAGATATCCTCAGTGGACACTCCTGAGACGAGGGACGTGGGGAGAAGCACGGGTCCTGTGAAGAGTCCTGGCTTATGCACAGGACTTATGCCAGCTCATGCTGGGAGCTGGCACCTGTGGGATGCAGGGGAGGCTGAAGATGTCCGCCCAGCACAGAGGTGATGCTGGAACCCCAGAGAACCAAGATCAAGCACCGAGGGGGGAGAGGGGGCGCTGGAAGCACAGCCACCTGAACTTGAGAAGGACGTGCTCTTGTCGGAGTCAGGATGTAGTGAAGAAAGAGAATCACAGGTCCTGTGGTGTGGGCACTGTCCACGGGGTGTGGTCACCGGCCACGTTAGTCGGTTTTCAGTGGCATGGTGATTGAGGTGCAAGTGACACCAAGTGGCTGGGAAGCTGATGAGGTGGAGGAAGCGTGACAATACAGGAGCAATTCCATGAAGCCAGGCTGTGATGGGGAGGAGACAGCCAGGTACCCCTCAGATCCCCGCAGCCCCCTGGCCCCTGCACTGCCCTGAACCCCACACCCCTCTTAAGGTCCTCCTTAGGACCAGTAGCATGCCGTGGCCATGCAGGTCAGTCGGCCACAGCCAGCTTCAGGCTGTGCATCCAACCAAAGCATTACTATCTGGACCAAGAGATGCTAACATGGACCTCAACTTCATGAGGTTAGAGCTACCTGCCGGCGCAAAGGGTGACAACATGGACACCTGTACACAGATCTGCATAGGCGACACATCCCAACATTCTCAACTTCACACCTCGGCTAGGCACCAGCAGATTGATCTGTACATACCCGGACAGAAGGGTGATAGTGCCATACGTCGACATGATTTGAACATGCATTTGTCACTGGTGGAGACCAAGTAGGCTCTCCGAGGCAGTTTTTGGCAACGTTTTCTAGAGATGGCCTAATCCATCACTTCTCATTGCCAGCTGCTTATTGGAGCCATCAATCATGATGAACTCTCTTGGAATTAATGGGCATGTCAGCCAGGCTTCCATCGGATTCTCTCTGCACCTTCGCTTTAAATAGCAAGATTATTTTTTTATGACATATTATTCAAGCTGTTTTTTTTTTTAATCGCTTCATGTCTGGGAGAACTTCACCTTGAAAGCACTTGTCCTTCTAGTCAACCCGAAGAGACTCGTTTGCCTCAGTTTGGGGAGTGGAGCTAATTACAGACGGGGCTTAATTAGAGGGGCTCTAAAGGTTTTGCAAAGGTTGCAGCACGTCTCTCCTGATGCCGTTTCTCTTCTTCCTGAGGCCAGGAGTGTGGGCCTCCCTGAGGACCCAGAACTTTCTGTGGGGGACCTGTGCAGGGGGGCTTCTTACACCACACAGAGCGCAGAAAAGTACCTCCGGTGACTATTCTCCTTGATCAAGAAGATCGTGACTCAGATGAGAAAAATGCATGTGTCCCAAAAAGTCCCCTAAAAGGAGAGAGTGGGACTATGGGCTCCGTGGAGGGGTGAGAAGTGAATAGTGAATGAATGGGTAGAGGAGCGTTAGGAATGAGCTGGGATGGGGAGGGGAGAGTAGGTGACCCCGGTGAGGGTGCAGAGCAAAGATTCCCAGCCTCGTGGAGTGTCGTTTCAGTCTCCAGAACCATAGCTTTGTCTTGTCAGCCTGAACTCTGACCTTGAGTCAAAGACCTTCCCTCTTTTTCCCCCCTCCCCATGATTTCGACAATGCTTCCTATCCGCTCTCTGCTATGCTAGCCTGTCTGACCAGTTCGGGGATTATTCGGTCCCGGGTCCCTGTTAAGTTTCTGTTTTTGGCTCAATTCCTCCGGGAGTAACCGGATAAAGCAGGTCTGTGCAGGGGGAATGGGGCCCAGAGTTTAAACTGACCCACTGCGCAATCTCATCTACAAGATCAGAGCCATAACATACACAACGGGGTTTGAGCTGACAGTATGTTTTTAGTTTTCCCATATATGCCATCTCCTATCCTCACTGCTCCTTCCAGGGAAGTGAGCGTGGGCTGAGTGAGTGAATGAATGGACAAGTGAATGAAGGAATGTAGTCACACTGCACCTCTCTTGCTTGGACACACAGCCCCAGTTTTCTCAGAAGGTCACAAGAAGCTAGAAGCATCTGGGTTAGCAGTTTTCACCAACACGAAATGGAACTCTTAAGGGGAGCACCGACGATGTTGGTTTAGGGGTCAGTAAGGTGACCTCAGGCAGAGATTGTTTGTCCAGGGTCTGCTGAAGAAAGGCACCTGGGCTGGGGCCACTGCCATAATGCCCCAGCTTCTTCTTCCTTTTACTCCCACAGATCAGGGTCTGTGTACAGATGGCAGGTGGTGACCCATGGGGAAAATTTATTCTAGATGCCAGAATATCTGGATTCCAGGCCTACCCCTGCCCGGTGACCCTAGGAAATCCTCTTTGTGAGCCCCAATTTCCCATCCCTGTGATGACAGGGTGATTAGATGACCTCTGAGGCCCCTGTAGCTCCGAGTTTGACCAGGCATTTCGTCTTCCCTGACATTTGCTGCGTCACTGTTCTTTGGCAGCTCCTCAAGGACAGGTGTGTGCTGAGCAGTCGTTCATGATTTGACAAACATAGGGGGTGGGGACACTCATTCAAGTAAGACTTTCTGATGATCATTGCGTCTTGCAACACCTGCCACTTTCTCCACCCATTTTCTGCTGCTGATAATCACGAGGAGGGCGGAATTCCAAAGTGAAAAAAGTATAGGCAGAACAAACCTTCGGTCTGCCTCTCAGGTCAGTGGTGGGATTGTACCCGCTGACCCCACGTGGTTGGAAGAGACCAATGTGGTTGGACTAGTTATGGCCAATAAGATGTCCATCACTTCCAGGCCAGAGCATTTAGGTGACAGTGGAAACCCTTGAGAGCTCTTGACAATGTTTGAGAAGAAATTTGCTCTGTCAGTATGGGTCACAGAATGACCAGGTTAAGCGAAGACTCCAGCCGACCCTAGAAAGATATGTAGTATGAGAGAGAAATACCCTTTGTTGGCTTAGGTCACTGAGCTTTGGGGGTTGCTTGTTACTGCAGCATAACCCTGCATGTCCTGACTATTACACAAACCTAGATTCAGTCAAGAGTAGTGGAGAATGTGCTGACTTTCCCCTGAGCAACTTTCATTAATCCTCCACTGGCAAGAGTGATGAACACAAAATGCCTCGTTCGAATTCTAGCTGGGTCTTTCCTTCCCATCTCCAGTGGGCAACGTTCTGGGATTGAGAAGCTCTGGAAATACACAATGGATGTGAAGGTCTCTGCAAGTTCACGTCGCACCAGCTTAGATGCATTGGGATGCAGAGCCTATACGTCTTCTGCCTCGCCTCCCCAGACTCCATTCCCCACCCTAGGAGCTTCGTTTCTTGAGCCAGGTGGACGAGAAAATAGTCGAGCAAGGGGAAGCAAGACAGCTTAATGGTTCAGGGATGAGTCCAAAAGACTTTTCCCAAACTTACTATTTCACCTGCCAGGAAAAAAAGGAAAATATTCATTAGGAAATTTATCTTTAAGAGCCCCAGGTGAGGACAAGAAGAACTTGCCCTGTGGTTTGCAGTGATGTTGGTAGGTGGCATGATTGATTATGGATAATATCAGGAGGGATTACTGCAGTCCAATCCACTGCTTGCCTCAGACTTATTACCAGGGAAAGCTGATTACATGCATAAGAATTTTAATGTCTGATCACGACCCCATGGTGGATGAGTTCAGAAA
Source organism: Lasiurus borealis (assembly GCA_004026805.1). Classification (NCBI taxonomy): domain Eukaryota; kingdom Metazoa; phylum Chordata; class Mammalia; order Chiroptera; family Vespertilionidae; genus Lasiurus; species Lasiurus borealis. The sequence goes on from PVJN01013459.1 coordinate 22,424, forward strand.
AGCAACTGTATGGACTTAGAAGGAAATTTTAGCAGAAAATTTCCTGTTGAGGAAACTCTACAACTATAAATCTTTCTGTATAATTATATTGGCTATTATCTCTAAAGCAGAATTTGGGGTGTGTCTAGTACAGGACAGACAGGTACTTCGCTTGGCAAATGGAATCTGTTCAATCTTACTTATCTATAATAATAAAAGCATAATATGCAAATTGACCAAAGAGCAGAACAGTGGAACAACCCTCGGGATAACCACCCTATGACATCCACTGGCACCAGCCAGCCAAGTTGGGTGTGATGCAATTGGTGGTGGTGGGGGCTCTGCCATTGATGGCCCCACAGAAGGAGGTCCAGGCCATCCTCTGCGGGACAATCGACGGGGGTCTGGGAGATGGCTCTGCAGAACCAGGGAACCGGGGGTGGGGAAAAGGAGGGAGGGCATGTGGTGGCGGAGTGGGCAGCGCCAGGCCAAGGTGGGTGCGGGGCGGGGACAGGCCTCGAAGGCCAACCCTTGTACAAATTCAGTGCCTCCGGCCTCTAGTCAATAACAGAATGAATCCCCTGGATCTGCCTCCTTGGTACCCGTATCCCTGGCTGGTTCCCAGGTTTGGTGCTAGACGCCTGACTGAAGAACCACTTCGGCTACTTGCTACCTCCGAAACCTTAAAAGAATTCAGTCTCTCTTCTCTGAAACTTGATTTCCTAATCAACCACCTGGAGATAAATGTACCCATTTCTGTAGGCAGTTCTGAGGGCCACTGCTCTGAAGGCAGAGTTCTGGTCACGTTCTCCCACTGAAAACTTGTCATCGGCTTCTCATTGCCTTGCCGCACTGGCCAATATGGGAGCTACTGGCCACCATGAGATGCATGGGGGTGGCCCCTTTCAGAGGCCAGATTTAGGAAAGACCACATTTCCCAGCAGCGCTCTCTCTACCCCTCAACCCGTAGGAGCCAACATAGAGGAACAAGGCTGTGAACTTGCCTGTGGCCTCGGCACCAAGGTGACAATGTTAGGAGGAGGGTCAACAGAGAAGCTGGTCAAGGAGCCCATGGAAGGCCGGGTCCTGAAAAACTGTGTTCTTTGGGGAAATACGTCTGTGGGGGTGTGGGACGAAAGGAGCTGGAACATATGGGGGCTCAGGTCACTTTGCTGTGGGACCCCTTGCCCAAGCATAGAAGAGAAGGTGTTCTCACTTAGAAGGCAACCCAGCTCAGGGGGATCAACATGACTGGGCCAGAGTCCTACGCAGCTGGGGATGGGTTGCCAGGGGTGGGAGGGGGTTACCTCTGGGGAGTCTGGCCACCACGGGGCCCCTGGCTTTCTGCCCCACCCTTAGGACCGGCAAGATGTGAGGACCAAACTTCTGGTTTCCAGACATGAGTCAGCACACCTGGTGATTCCAACCCCCAGACAGTGACTAAGTTTCCCTTCAGCCAAGCAGACAGCCTCAACTCAGAAATGTGGGTAATTAATGTAATTCGGGTAATTAATTGGCCTGATTCGGTCTCATTTGGACTATACAGGTCTTGCTAACATCGGAGATACAATTAGAGGTTGTTATATATTTCCCCATTGACCCTCCCACTTGCGGGAGACTCCTTCTGAGTTTACCTGGTGGGATGTGAATGACTTCATCGGGTTGATAGAGGAAAACGCAGTGTCTACGTTTTCAGCCGTGCTGTGTGGGGAAGAGTAGATGGTAGACAGGAAGCCACAAGACTGGCTCTTGGTAATCCCAAGGCAATTTACACAGGGGTCAGGCAGTCAGGCTAGGTGATCTTCCAAACCCCAGGTATGTTAGTCAGTGAGAGCTGTCATAACAAAGAACCACAGGACTGGGGACTTGAACAACAGAAATGCATTGTCTCATAGTCTTAGAGACTAGAAGTCCAAGTTCATGGTGTTGGTATGGCTTCTTCTGAGGTCTCTCGCCTTGACTTGTAGATGGCTGCCTTCTTGTGTCCTCAAATGTTCTTCCCTCTGTGTGTTTGCCTGTGTCTTATTCCTCTCTCTTGTCACCAGTCATTTTGGATTAGGCCCCTAATCCAAATGAGGTCATTTTCACTTAATTACCTCTTTAAAGATCCTATCTCCAAATACAGTCACATTCTGAAATACAGGGGATTAGGACTTAACATACGAATTTGTGGGGACAGAGTTCAGCCCATGAGTCCATCTAATCCCAAGATTCAGAGGTTCTGAATCCCATCTGCTGTCACGAACCTGGGCATGACATTTTCACTGGGCCTCAGTTTTCCCATCTGCTCTGCCCCCCACAATTGGGAGGTGCAATCAGTTAATGTACAAGAAAGTGCTTTGTCAGCTGCCCAACAGTGTTTCCAGGAGGGACAACACCATCCCTGGAAGGTGTTTTGGAAATCTGTGGCGTGTCCTTTGGGTTGTCACCATAGTGGGAGGACCCCATGGCATTGAGTGGGCAGGAACCAGGGAGAAGTCCTGCTTTGGGAGGGACGGTCCCACACCATCAACGGTCCTCTGTCACTCACGACTTCCCGATATCCTTCATGCTTTCAAGTAGGTGGGAAAAAAACAACCCAACATTATCCAAACCTAAGCACCCAATTCTGTTTTACATAGAAACTCAAAATACTCCTTTTCACAATGTTTAAATGTGTGCTTTTTACCAAGGTACTGCCAGGCATCAAGGGAAGGTTGTATCTTATTTTGTTTGGAACCTTATATAAAACTTGTGGCGTGGTGCATCAAATTCATGCACATTAAAAGGGGATTAATTAGAGGAAATAATATTGCTGTTTGCTCTTTCTCTATAATGGAAGTGCCAGAGCTGGAAGAAAATTAGTAAAATGTATATGAAAACCTTCCTCCTGTCAGAGTCTGGGACGCACCATGGAACCCAGAGTCAAGTCCCCACCCACCCACATGTGCCTCAAAATTGCATGAGACCCAGACTTGGCTGCTCCCCCACCCTCACTATTGGGCTAGATCTAGACTGGCCAGTCCCACCCTTGTCAAATCCCACCGGGCAGGGGGCACAGCCTCAGGTCCTCTGGTCTGGTGCCAGGACTGGGGGTGTGGCCTGAGGTGCCCCATCAAGCTCCACCAGGTGGGGGTCGGGGGAACACAGCCTCAGGTCTCCTGGCCCAGCATCAGGAAGAGGGTGCAGCCTCAGGTCCCCCATCAAGTCCCACTGGGTGGGGGGTGCATCCTGAGTTCCCCCAACCACACATTGGGGGTGCACCTTGAGGTCTCCTATCAAGCCCTGCTGGTTCAAGGGCACAGCCTGAGGTCCCCTGTCAAGCCCATCCAGGCAGGGGGTGCAGCCTCAGGTCCCCTAGCCTGGTGCTGGGGTGGGGGGTGAGGCCTGAAGTCCCCCATCAAGCCCCACCAGGTGGGATAGCGCGGATGGAGTTTCTCTGACCTAGCACTGGGGATGCACCTTGAGGTCCCCCATCAAGTCCCTCTGGATGGGGGGCATGGTCTGAGGTCCCCTATCACCCCTATGGGGCAGAGGTGGATGTAGCCTCAGGTCCCTGCTGATTGCTCATTAAGGCTCTTTATGGGAACTTGGCTTCAGCTGTAGGTGCAGCCATCTTTGTGATGGAGTGATAGTCAATTAGCATATTCCCTCTTTATTAGATAGGATTATTCACCGCCTAGCTGGCATGGCTTAGTGGTTGAGCATTGACCTATGAACCAGGAGGTCATAGTTTGATTTCCAGTCAGGGCACATGCCCAGTTGTGGGCTCAATCCTCAGTGGGGGGAGGGAGAAGGGAGGTGTGCAGGAGGCAGCCAATGAATGATGCTCTCTCATCATTGATGTCTCTATCTCTCCTTCTCCCTTCCTCTCTGAAAGCAATAACAAATATATTTTAAAAATAAAAATATTCACCACTGTAGAAAACTCACGTTTTCTGCGACTCACATTGCAAAAACAGGTCTCTTCTGCAACGGTGTTCACACAGCACTTTCGGCATCAAGATAATACACACCGTTTGCACATGGCGCTGTCTCTCTATTCTAGTTAGAGGTGCGGTGTCTGCCTCATGCGTCTCCTCGCACAGCCAGAGCTTCAGATATTATGATCTTGAAATGAGGAGTTGGGTGGCTATCCTACTTCTGAATTTCATTTAACGATATTAAAGGGCGTGATGGATATTTTTAAGTGGGGCTAAAACACAGGGGTTGGGAATTCTCGAAGGTTCCATCTGAGTGCCCCCTGTTGCTGGGTGGCAGTGTGGGGATTTCACATCTCTTAGCCTCCTGGCACAGTGGCACCTGACACAGCCCAGGGGGGCCGATGGCAGTGGCACACCCCCAGGAGGAAGGGAGCTTCCTGGCTTTTGCCATTTCTCCTGCCTCTCCCATCAGCCCTGGGCCACTACTTCTTACTTAAGACGGCAGTGTTGGCTGAGGCCTCTGGACTTCTGTCACCTGCTGCCCGGCACAGAGCCTGTAGGTATAGGGGGCATGGCTGACGGAACAACCCCTCTGAGCCAGGCCACAGGTGCCAGGCAGATGGCAACAGCCCAGGAAGCTGGCCATCGGAAGCCCAGGCTGGGACAGAACTGTGGGTACGGGGCGGTCACTTGTGATGTTACTGGGCGGGGCATCGTGCAGCGTGTACCCTGGGACAGGCCCACTGGCTGCCTTGCCACTTGTTTGTGTTCAGGTTCATTCCGAGCCTGGGTACCAGCTCCTCCCAGCCTCGGGGCCTCGGGCTTAATTAGCAGCTCAACATAAACGAGGTCTGGCTCCCCCGGGACGGCCACCGTCCCCCAGGTGCTGCCGAGGAGCAGGCAGATCCTGCCCCGCCTCTCTTCCTGGACCCGGTTGCTTTCTCCTGGCCTCATGCTCCAGCTGACACGGAGCGTCCACCAGAGAGGGGCCTCCGGGGCACTATGCCAGGAGCGGTCCCGTGGGCATCGCGAGGCAGCTCTGTGTGGCCTGTATCTCATCGTCCCCTCCCTCCTCCAGGTCGGGTTTCACAGGCCTCCAGCTCAAGACCCCCAAAGACAAAGCCATGCTCCTGCTTGGCACCCACTCACCCACCCAGCCACCCACAGCAGCTCCTCGGCATCCGCAGGGAGAGTCCTCCGCATGTGGGCCGCCTGCACCGGTACATATCACATGCAGGTTCCCAGGTCCGTCCCGGGGTCACAGAACCACCATTTCTCCAGAGATGGCCATGGAATCAGTGTCTTCATCCGAGCTCCCTCAGTGGTTCTGTGCCTTTGACATTCGGGAACCTCTAATCTACATAACCAAGGCCAAATGCCTTGATGGCCCCCATGGCCTTCAGAGCTGGGCTCTCTGGTCTACTCTCCAGCCTCGTTTCTCACAACCAGGCTCACATTGAACTTGTCATTGTTCATATGCATTTCCTGCTGCAGCTCCTCTACGCCGCTCTTCCCCTGCCTTGAAGTCTCCCTCCTCTCTCCCTTGCAAGCTCCTACACATCTGAGACGAGATCAAACAGCAGCCTCTCGGGAAGCTTCTTCTTGATGAAGTATTTGTTTCCAATGCACATCATACCGCAGTTACGGCGCTTCTGTTGTAGCCCCGTTCTGGCTGCTTCCCTTTAACCCCGCTGGCAACCCTCCTCCCCTCCCCCACACTGTCAGCCCCTGGAGGCAGGGGGAGCATCTTCTGTATCTTTAAAACGCCCCGCAACGGACACCGTTGTCGGTCCATCGTGGGCGCTCAGTAACTCTGTATGCAACTTTAAGTGGCCTCTTGGACTCATTTCCCATCTCTTCTTAATTGGGCTTCTGCCTCGGGCTGCTGGGCTTCATTTAAACTGTGGTCATTAGAAAGCAGTTCCTTTGTTTCCTCTGCGTGGTTCATATTTAGCCGAAGAGATTTATTTCTCCAATAAACCCCGCTCTCCAGACAGCCGCACGCATCGGCTGCTCCTGCTGGGCAGCGAGAGGGCATGGCAGGGTGCGCCGCGCTCCTGTGCCGGCGATGCAGGAAAGAGCGCTGGGCAACCTTCTTGCGAGTCCCTGCGGGCTCTTGCTCAAGGTCGCTCCCCTGGCTTTCGTCTCCTGGGTCGGCAGGGCTCAGTGAGATGCTGGAGAGGGAAGAAAACGAATTCTTTCCTGTGATCTGCTGACGGCTTTCATGTTTAGGATGAACCAAAGTCCAGCGCAGGTTTGTGTTCTGAAAGGGTGGCTAACGCATCGGGGAACGGAGAGAGGGCGGGTGTGGTTGTCAGCAAACACAGTAGATTCCAAACTCCAGAAACACAGGCTGAGATGGTCCTGGTGGCCCCAAGACTGTTGGAGAATTTCTGCCGGAGATGGTGACTTTGGGTACCAATTCGGTCTTCCGAGTTGAGGTTGAAACCCACCTGGTGTCTCTGACCCAGACGCCTCCTTTCTGTTTTTCCTGGTGGAGAATTGTGTCTCTCTGAGGATTCCTGTTGCTGAACTGTTTTCGTCTGGTGGAGAGGCTGCTGTGATCTCCGCCAGTCTTCGGGAGAAGGAAGAGACGTGGAGGAGGGAAGGGTGGCCAACGCTGAATGGACCGGTGGGGGCCGAGCTGGACACCGACAATGAGGTCTTGCTCCTTGAATTCTGCAGCTTCTGGGGGAGAAGGAACTTGAGGTCACCTTGTCCACCGCCTCCTCTTCGGCTGGCGTTGCCTTTGTGACATGCTCAGCAAATGACGATCCTCTGGCCCTCGCGCAATTGCTTCCAGCGCCGGAGAGCTCATTACCTTCTCCGGCGGCCCGCTCCATTTTCAGATTGCTCCGCTCTGATAGGTCAGGCTGACCTCCCCATCTCCGTAACGCCTAGGGGCTGGCTTTGCTTGTGCCTGCTCATGTCGTGCAGAGAGAGTCTTCAAAGACTTGAGGTTTTTCCTGGTTCAGGCTAACCGTCTCTGATTCCGGTACACTGTCTCCGGGGGGGATGGGAGCCCACATTATTTGTACCCCTTTTCCACATAATGGAGGCATTCTGATCATGAAACATTTGGGGAGAGCTCCCCAGTGGTACAGTTTACTTGTTTCTCCCCAAGATGGGCACACAATGGCCATCTGCAGCCATCTACATTGAAGGGATGCATGTCACTACCTCACTACTTGGCATATTGCTGGGTACATAGGGGGGACTCAATAAATATTTATTGGGTGGATAGTAGGATAGGTGGGTAAATGATGGATTAACAGGTGGGTGGTTGAAAAAAAGAAATAGATCAATGGATGAATGAAATTATGGCTCCATAAGTAGAGAAAGCCAACTTGGAAACATTTAGACCAATCACTCAATGTCATGGAACCTCCTCTATACCAGTATGGTGCTGGGTAGCAGGGAAAAGTGCGGGAGCAAAAATGTGTCTTCAAAAAAGTATAGCTGGACCCAAATCCATGAAAACAGTTCCCCTCCTCTCTCAAGCTGATGCTTGTTGGCATCTGTTGGGTAGCAAGTCACCAGCAGCATCAACTTGGTTCTGAGAAATTTCATCCTGTGGTTGAGGATTAAAAGAAGTGAGAGCTGGAAGAGAGATTAGTGATCGATTGGTCAAACCCACTCTTTTATCCTGAGGGCCTGGAGAGGAACTGTCTTATCAACGTCACATAAGAAGGGTAGTGCCACAGCCAATTCTGAAAGCCTGTTTTGTCACCCCGTCCAGCATCTCTCTCCAATATGCTTTCTTTGCTCAGAGATTGTCTCAATCCACATTTCTCCTATATTTACTGCTTTGCATTCACCTTGCAGACCTGGATGGCTTTGGATTTCATAGATATCATTCTCTCACTCACTCTACATCCAGCCACACTTGGGAGAATATTTTTTATACATCAAGTCCCACGCTAGGCTTTTGTGGTAGACAAATGAGTTATGCCCTCTACCATGGAGCAATGTAGCAGAGGAGAAGGACCCACAAATAAACAAAAGGCAGTGTACTCAAGCTATGAAATGGGCATGAGTGCCGAGAAGAAGGAGTGGCTCTTGAAGGATCAGTAGGTATTTGCCGATGGATAAGGAGAGGAAGGCATTTGAAAGAGAGAAAAGCCATTCAGGTAAGAATCTTGAAAGACCCAGCATCAGCACAACTCAGGGTATGGAGAAGCAGTCTGGCATGCAATCCACTTGTGTGGACCAGGGCCACGGCTCTCAGGGTCCCCCAAGGCCCAAGGGCAGTGTAGGATGGCTTTAGGAGTTCCTTGATTATTTGTTCCTGATAAAATGCGAGAGCCGAAAAATGAGCCATCTGAGGGAAAGTTCCTTGAACACCTCATTATCACATAGTAGTTAGGGGAAGCGAACCACAAGACTTCTAACTAGTTATGGGAAATGCAATGTTTTGCAGAGATTATTTAGAGTGTTTGGCTTTGACTTTGACCACCAGTGTTAAGGATAAACAATACTATAAGTTTTTTTACAATATTTTATAGATTTTTTACAGAGAGGAAGGGAGAGGGATAGAGAGTTAGAAACATCGATGAGAAGAAACATCGATCAGCTGCCTCTTGCACACCTCCTACTGGGGATGTGCCTGCAACCAAGGTACATGCCCTTGACCAGAATCGAACCTGGGACCTTTCAGTCCGCAGGCCAACACTCTATCCATTGAGCTAAACTGGTTAGGGCAACAGTACTATAAATAACTGTGAAGACAGTCCCCTTGTCTTTTCTTTAAGGTCCACAACAACCTCATTGGAGGCCTGAACCAAGTTGGAGAGTATGTATGATTCAAATGTAAAGACGGGCCACGTCTGACCTGTGGTCCATTTTCAGTGTCTGTTTTGCACTTGGGCTGCAGAGACATCAAGGAGAGCTTGTAAGCTACCTAACAGAGCACTTAAAAATCGAAAACACATGAAATGCAATCCCAGTGTCAGAAGCCCTGATGGAGGTGGGAGGGAGCCAGAGAAGTAATTTGTGTAATAAATCCTGCGAATTCCCATTACTTTTTTTCCCCAGACAGGCTAAAAATAGAAGCTCCAAATAAATATTACATCAGAGGTAAAAAAGAGAAAATGATTTGGGATGAATTGCTTGATGGCCTAAATGGACAATATAGACATTAAAACCAGAGGTTCCGTGGGGGGGGACATCGCCATGTTTGACTGGACAGAACTCCCCAAAGGGGTAGTTGAGGGAAGCAATGTTTCTGTGGCCCCTAGAAATAAATCAAAGTAAGCATGGTAAAGGCTCACGGAAGTACGAGTTCAGTCCCCACTTGCATAATGTCTCCTGGATATTCCTGGTCTGATCTCTTTATGATCATTGATGACCATGACTGGAAGTGTCACAGTTCTCAAACCATCTGGGTTCTTCTCCCATCATGCATCTACTCTTCTGATGACCACCAATGACCTCCTTGTTGGTTCTGCCAATGAACACGTGTCTATTTGATCTCCTGCTGCATATGGTACTGTGATTGACCCCTCCTCCCTTGAAATGTGGCCCTCTTAGCTTTCAGGATACCTGCACCTCATTCTTTAGTTCACTTCTCATCCCCACGTCCTCAGCATCCTTTGCTGGCTCCTTCTCTTCCCTGAAGGGCTGACCTTCACTCTCTTGTCTTCTCATTCCAATACTCAGAGCAATTTTGAGAGTCTCATGTTTCTGTCTTCACCCAGTCTGTCTTAGCTCCACGTTTTCAAGTTCTTTCTAGAACTGTGCTGTTCCACATAGTCGTCGCTAGCCACACATGGCTATTTAAATGAAAAATCTTAAAATAAATGGTAACATTTGGTTCTTCGTTTACATAAGCCACATTTTAAGGGCGTGAGAGCTGGGTGTGGCTACATGTTGGACAGTGCAGCTGGAGAATACAACCATCATTGCAGAAGGTTCTATTGGGCAGCGCTGTTCTAGATATGGCTGCCTGAGCATTCCACTAGCATCTCAAACTCATCATGCCTCACACACATTATCAGAAGGATAGTGGTGTGCTTGGCAAGGGTGACAGAGAAACTTTTCAGGTATAACATAAAATCATTCCTTTTTTTTTATTGTTGACTTATTAACTTTATTTATTTAATAAATCTTTATTGTTCAGATTATTACAGATGTTCCTCTTTTTTTCTCCCAATAGCTCCCCTCCACCTGATTCCCCCATGCCCTTACCCCCACCACTATCCTCATCCATAGATATAAGATTTTTGTCCAATCTCTTCTTGCACCTCTCAGAACCTCTTCACCCCCAAGAATTGTCAGTCTACTCCCTTTATATACCCCTGATTCTATTATAGTCACCAGTTTATTCTGTTCATCAGATTTTTTATTCACTTGACTTTTAGATTCACTTGTTGATAGATATGTATTTGTTGTCACTTTGTTGTTCATAACTTTTATCTTTACCTTTTTCGTCTTTCTCCTCTTCTTAAAGAATACCCTTCAGCATTTCATAAAATACTGGTTTGGTGGTGATGAACTCTTTTAGCTTTTTCTTGTTGTGAAGCTCTTTATCTGCCCTTCATTGCTGGGTAGAGTAATCTTGGTTGTAGGTTCTTGCTCTTCATCACTTTGAATATTTCTTGCCACTCTCTTCTGCCCTTCATAATGTCTGTTGAGAAATCAGCTGAAAATTGTATGGGTGTCCCTTGTAGGTAATTAACTATTTTTCTCTTGCTGCTTTTAAGATTCTCTCTTTGTCTTTTGCTCTTGGCATTTTAATGATGATGTGTCTTGGTGTGGTCCTCTTTGGATTCCTTTTGTTTGGGGTTCTGTGTGCTTCCTGGACTTGTAAGTCTATTTCTTTAACCAGGTGAGGGAAGTTTTCTCATTATTTCTTCAAATAGGTTTCCAGTATCTTGCTCTCTCTCTTCTTCTGGCATCCCCATAATTTGGATGTTGGTACACTTTAAGTTGTCCCAGAGGCTCCTTCATATTTTTTTTATTTGTTTTTCTGGTTGGATGTTTTTTGCTTCCTAATATTTCATATCTTTGGTTTGATTTTTAAGGTCCTCTAGTCTACTGTTGGATTTCTGTATATTATTCTTTATTTCAGACAGTGTATACTTAATATCTGACTGGTCCTTTTCCACTTTTTTGGCATTCTCATTAAGATCCTTGAAGGTCTCACTAAGTTCCTCAACGGTCTCACTGAGTTTCTCAGTGGTTTCTAGAAGATTCTTGAGTAACCTTATAACTGTAGTTTTGAACTCTATGTTCAGTAGTTTGTTTTCCTCCATTTCTTTCATTAGTGACATGCTTCTTTGTCTCTGCATTTTGGCTGTTTCCCTGTATTGATGGAGTGGTTTTCTGTGGTAGATGACCTATAGGGCCCAGTGGCTCAGCCTCCCCAGTTACCTGAGGTGGACACTCTTGGTGTATCCCTTTGTGGGCTGAATATATAGTCTTGTTGTAGTTAAGCCTTGATTGCTGTTGGTACACTGGGAGGAACTGACCTCCAGACCAGTTGGCTATGAGGATCCACTGTGTCTATAATGGGAGAACCGCTGTGCTTGAGACACCCTTATGGGACAGGACTTGCTTCAGTGGGGCTTTGGTGCTCACTGAGTCTGCCTCTTGAGTGTGTTGCTTATGGATGTGAAGAGTTGAAATCTGGTGTCTCATACTGACTACTAGATCTTCAAGGAGGTGCAAGTCAGCTACTGTCTGAGGCCATCTAGAAGAAACTACAGTGAGATCTGCAAATTTCTCCTCTTGGTTTGGGGTTTGGAAGTTTGAGAGCTGTCTGACCCAGCTGCAACTTTGTTAGGTTAAGCTGTGAAAGGGCAGGCCATTCATATGCAAAAGCCTCTGCACACAGTTTGGGTGGGTTTGTAAATTGGGTGGGGTTGGGTCTCAGGAAATCACTAGGACATGGAAAACAGCAATGGCTGCCAGTTAGCCCTCTCTGCATCTCCGCATTTCTGCATCCCCACATCCTGCACCCCAGCACAGTAAACAATGATTCCTGTGCACATCTCTGCGAGAAAGCCACCCTCACTTTCCAACCCAATGCCAGACAGTCCAGCTTCTTCCCAAAGTAGTCTGGGTCCCCAGAATCTCACAGAAACTGTAGTTCAGAGCAGTCAGGAGCTTGTGTCTCCCTCCTGCTGGAAAAAGACAACCATGTTTTCAGTTGCCAGCCTTCTCCATGTTTGCCTCTATACCTCTGCTTTTCTGCAGCTCTACACCTCCTACACAGTCTCAATGCACTTTTTTCTTTCCTTCTACTTGTAGAACTTCCACTCAATCAGCTCTCCCGTGGTTCTGGGTGATAGTCGTTTTGTCTTTCAGTTGTAGTTTTGGTGTGTTTATGAGAGGCAGCACGTACAGGTGTATACCTTATGCCGCCATCTTGGTTTCTCTCAAACCCATTGCTTTTAGATAGAGTAGAAGGGAGGGAAAAGGAGAGACAGAGAGACAGACAGACAGAGAGAGAGTGAGTGTGAGAGTGAGAAAGAGAGAAACATTAATGTGAGAGAGACATATCAATTGGTGCCTCCTGCACGTGTGTCAACTGGGGTCCAGGAATGAACCTGCAGCCCAGATATGTGCTCTTGACTGGAAATTCAACCTAAGAGCCAGGTCTGTCATGAGCATCTTAAGTGTGGAGTGAGAGTAGCCCCACAAATTCCATGAAATAGTTACTTTCCATAGAAAGTCTTACAAACCCCACGAATATCTAGGTAATTGTCAGACCTGGAGGGGCTGCCCTGGGGCTCTCCAGTTTTCTTAAAGTCACATGGTGCTGGGAAAAATTGGTTAGTACATGTTGAAACTCCCTCTTTTTACAAATGCACAAATACATTTTCCTTTGAAGTCGCTCAAGTTATTTTTGAAAACCAAAACCTATGAAATGTGTCTGCTGTGGGAAGCCCTCCTGACAATTGTTGATGAAACTCTGAGAAGTGGTAAAAGAGGGGACTGCTACTGTTATGGGTTGAATTGTATTTCCCAAAAAAAGATAGGTTGAAGTTCAAACCCTCAGAACTTGTGAACGAGACCTTATTTGCAAATTAAGTGTTTGCAGATGTCATCAAGCTCAGATGCAGTCCTGCCAACTGGGATGGGCCCTATTCCTACTGGTGTCTCTACAAGAAGAGGTCCTTTGGACCCAGAGACAGACCCAGAGAGAGAACATGGGATGACAGAGGCAGAGATGGGAGTGGCGCAGCCAAAGAGTTGCCTGCAACCATCCAGAAGCGAGGAAGAGGCAGGAAGGACTCTTCCCCAGACCCTTCTGAAGGCACATGTTCCTACTAACTTCTTGATCTTGGACTTCTGGCCTCCAAAGCCACGAGGGAATCAGTTTGTGTTGTTTTAAGCACCCAGTCTGTGGTACCTCGTTATGGTAGCCCAAGAAAACTCATAGTCATGTGGGCTGTAAAGTCTCTCAGACAGAGCAAGACCCAGTTCCCTTCCCTCCCTGGCTCTGCAGAGAAACGCAGGTCCCAAGTCGTCAGAATGATGTGAGTTGGCTCAGCTCTGCTGCCATGGTACCTGCCAGAGTCACTGCGTTACTTTTCTGACCCCAGCATTGAAGAACTTCCAACCTTCTGAGTTAAGTCTCACCAACCAATTTAGAAAAGGGATATTTGGATAGAGAAACAACATAGGAGTTGATCTTCTGAGCATGAATTAACTCATGAGCACCCCCAAAATCTGCATGTCCTGGTAGAAGCACATTGACTCCCAAGACTTGCTTCTGAAATATAATTCACACTGAAGCTCTGCGAAAACCTCAGGCTCCTCATCTGTCAAATGGGTCTACAATTCCTGCCCTACCAGTTTCTTAAGGTTGTTTGGGGATCAAATGAGAGAGAACGTGAGCAAATCAGTCTGAAATAGAAACTGCATACAGATCTAAGGCGCCAGTTTTACCAGGGTGGCCACAGAACCCACCGCTAAGGGAAGGAGGGAGAGGTGACTGGGATCTGATACCAGCGTGTTTCTCAGGCAGAGCTCAGAATGAAGGGATCTGCTCAGGATCAACCGGTACAACCAGAGATCCAGAACTAGAACTTGTATCTCTAAAACAGAACGCTCTGCCCTATTCCTATCTTTTCACTGCAATACCTCCCCTCCACGTTTCTTCTCTAAATTACATTTATAATTTAGGAAATTTCTGCTTCTCTCTCTCTCTCTCTCTCTCTCTCTCTCTCTCTCTCTCTCTATGCCTGTCCCTTTCTCTGTCCTTCCCTTCCCCCACCCTCTGGCTCTTGCTTTCAAACCCCATCTTTCCTTTGAAAAGTCTCAAGTAGAATGAATTCAGTGTTCTCAGACAAGCCTGTACATAAAGAGCTTACTATGCACTTCAACAGAAATTATCTCCTTTGAAGAATCTCTACTTTAATCTCCTCCAAGGCAGGTTTCTGTGGTGTTAGAACAAAATGACACGGTACTCTTCAAACTAAAAGCCTTATTAAGTAGGACTGAGAAAATCTTGCAAGTGCCTCTCTTTACCTTCTTCATAATTGGAGGCTTAATTAATTGGGCGAATTTAAATAAATTTTTAATAGCATTTGGTTATTAGGACTAATCAAATGTTCCAGAATAATTGCCTCCATGTTTGGAGGGGGGCAATTATCATCTGTCATATTGTGTTGATTTTAAAAAAGACATCTTGGCTGAGTGAAAACATTTTCTTATACGATGCATGTATTGGTGGTTTTGTAACCAGCATACACATGAGCCAACAGCCCTTCATGGTAGATATGGTCACAGCAGGTACCCCAACTGAGGGGAGCATCTCTTTCATCCGAAGCCTCTTGTAATGCCATGAAAAGCTTGATTGTCTCTGGGGGACCTGTTTCAAGACTTGATTACAGGTACTGGGCAGAGACAATTGGATCAGATCATGTCATATTATCTCCATGGAGATAATAACCATCATCTCAGGCTGGAAACCCTCCATCCCTTACAAACTGTGGGACTTCAGAAAAGTATGAGGGTCACTGGGGAAGAGAGACCCTCAGTAGGGGGGGGGGAGGAGAAGTAATTCCTGTCCTCACTTGTGCCATTCATATAAGAAAATGAGTATAAACAACCTTGAACTCAAATTGCAAAGCTCTATAGAAATGGGAAGGGCTGTTCTTAATGCAGTATGACCTCAGAGAGAACTGAATGGAGTGAGGGATATCCCTGCCATATTGCTTTTTGCGAGTTAAACTTCAAACGAGCCTCCAGCTCAAGCCTTTGTCAGGAGCTGGCCTTGACATTCTGATCCAGTGGGACTTTTCCATCCTCCTGACATGCGCTCCCCCATTAATTGACACCACCCCCAAAGAAAGTGAGGGTCTCCCTCAGCAGTCCTAGTCCCTTCGATCTCCCTGGGGGTCTGCTGGTAGCCTGCCCTCGCCTCTGGCACCTCTGGCACCTGTCGCTCCTCCAGACAAGGATGGAAACTCACCTGCCTCCAAGCCACTCCCACCGTCTGTACTGTGATTTCCCACGGATGCCTGCTACTCTTCTCCATTCCCACCTTGCACCGGGAAGGTCCGAACTATACTAAGCTCGACCCCAGGACACATGCTTTACTTCTTGTCAAATCGATGCTCTTTTCTGAGGGCCGAGGAGAGAAGGGGGGCCGTGCCTGGCTCTGGGAGGGAGGTGCTCTGAGGCTTGGGCACGACCTTCCCTGGAAGGATGAATGGAAGGAGCACTCCTCATGGTGCTCTGCCCATGGACAGATGCCCTCACTCTCTTTCTTTGGCACCTTGATTCTTGGAGCTGGCAGGTGAAAAGCGACGGGGACACAGCGACCCTAGGAAGATTTGGGTTGACTGTTGTCCAGGCAGTCCTTCAGGAGAGCCAAGCACCTTCACTCCTGCATTCACCTACCTGCTTCCAGGTTCGGGTTATTCTTCCAGCGAAAGGGAGGACCCCTTCCCCTCTCTGGGCAGCTCTGGTCCAGTCTTCTCTGCCTCCCCTTTCCCCCCCCATGCAGTTCTTCTAGACTGTGAGTTCCGTTACTAAATTCATCAAGTCAAGACAAGGCATAGGTGCCCTGGGTGGTTTGGCTCAGTGGTTAGAGAGTTGGCCTGCTGCCCAAAGGGTCACAAGTTTGATTCTGTCAAGGACACATACCTGTACCTTGGTTGCAGGTTCTCCAGCCCCAAATGGGGTGTGTGGGGGAGGCAACCAGTTAATGTGTCTCTCTCACATCAATGTTTCTCTCTCTCTGTTCCCCACTTTTCCCCATTCTTCCTTCCTTCCATGCTCTCTGGAATCAGTGGGAAAAAAATGTCCTCGGGTGAGGATTAAAAAAAGAAAGAAAAAAGATAAGGCATATGAATCACACTTGAACATGTTCAAGGGATCAGGAATTGAACCTGAACTTAAGGATCCAGGAAATAGGTTTCCCTTGGCCTCTTCAGGCAGCAACTCCAGTCAACTCGTCTCTGAAATGTCTTCTGAGCCCATGCCCTGGGTTCTGTCCCCCCTCTCAGAGCTCAGTCCACCCTGCTTCTTTTGTCTCCTTGTCCTTCCTAATCGGGCCTCTTCAATCCACTTTTCCAAACAGGCTACACAGTGGTCTCTTTAAAAGCAAATCTGACCGTGTCTCACCCACGGCAGACTCCCTCAGGAGCCTGGGATTGTCTCCAGAAAAAGGCGGGACTTGGTTGCCACGTGGCTGGCTCCTTCAGGAGCACTCAACCCATGCCCCCACCCCAATGTTGCTTTCTGCCATGGAACTGTCCTTCCTCAATCCGGGGTCACCTCATTGCTTCTCTGGGTCACATTTCAGAAAGTCAGCCATGTCTACAACTAACACAGAGGCTGAGAGTTTTGGTTTTCTCCCTGAGAAAGTGTTAATAATCATCGGTGCGTCATCTAATCAATAACACGTATGATCAGAGGGATAGCAGTGGCTGAGGCCGCAGTCCGTTGGGCGAGTCCGGCAGGACATGGAGGGAGATGTTGTGGGCCCCCTGAAGCAGATGGGAAGATTCAAATTGGTATTTTGGCAAGATCTTTCTGGAAGGCCTGTGAGGAAGGGGTTGGAAGACAGCGAGAAGGGAAGGGGAGAGGAGGGAGAAATCTGTAGAAGGCGCTGCACAGATGGATGTTAAAATGATGACCAGTTTCTGAATAATTCGTGCAGGATCAGGGCACCCTTTCTCCATACGGGCCAGAGAGTATGTATTCTGGGCGAGTCAGGCCTTTCTGTCTCTGTCATGACTACTTGGCCAGGACAACTGTGTGGAAGCAGCCAGAGGCAGTGTCTACATGAAAGGGTGTGGCGGTGTGCTAATTAAACTTTATAAACAGAGATGGGGTTCCAAGAAGTAACAAGTATATTCTAAAAAACTTTATTGATAAGCAACACGGCCCGTGGGTTGTGATTTGCCGGCCCCGGTTTTAGCCGTGTGGTCCCCAGTGTTTTCTTCCCCCAGAATGCTGAGCAGCGTGGATCCAGGGTCGGGCAGTGACTCTTTGTCAGGGTCCTCGACTGACATTTTGAAGATAAAGGGCCTGTTTCTCCCTCCTATCCCCTTCCCTTCTCACTGTCTTCCAATCCCTCCTTCCCAGGCCTTCCAGAAAGATCTTGCCGAAATGCCAATTGGAATGGAGTCAAGGAACTGACAAGGGATGCTGAGCCTCCCCGGGGACCCACAGCAGCAGGAAGCCATCGGCACCCCAGGGCCTGAAGCGGGGAGGGGAGGGAGTGGGCTTTCCGGAGCCCCATAAGAGCCGTGGCACAGTGGCTGTGGTGGGACACGGGCACCACGCCAGGAAGGGAGGCGGGAGGCGCGTAGGCCCTCCGACCGCTCCCCACACTCGGTATTCTCCGGAGTTGATATGTGCCCCGTCACCCATCCTCACCCCAAGTTTGGCTCATCCTTCTGCCTCCAGATATGGCTGGATCTCAAACGAAAGGATGTCTTTGAGATTTTCCCCAAAGGCTGTTCCATAATCCTGCCTGAGCCATCGATGCCAGGATCAGCCCTTTCTACCCAACAACCATGTCCCCAACCTAACCCTCGCTTCTAATTGGCATTCACGTCCTCCTGCTGTCATATTCCGTTGGCTTTTATGTCCTCCTGCTATCACATTCATGGACACCAGGCACAGCTTAGAGACCATGGACAATTTGGTAGTTAAGGTAATAAAGACTCAAAATCGAGTAGAAGAGGGACTCGAACATGCTGCATGAAGGCACAAACCCAGGGCCGGATGGACACAGAGGAAGGAGTGCCCTGTCCTGACGGGGCTAAGGGAAGGCTTGGTGAGGTCCCTGTTAGGGCATCAGAGGGGGTGACATTTCAATAGGACCTTGAAGGATGGGTCTGGTTTCCCCAGAAAGAGGAAACAGTTGTGTGTTCGGGGAGGGTAAGGGGCTGGATGAGAGAGAGCCGGAGCCGACGGCGTGAGGGCCCGGAGGACAGCAGCTGGGATGAGACGAGAAAGGCAAGTGGGGGTTACACCGTGGAGCCTGCCGAGACCACTGCCGAGACCCTGCCGAGACCACTGGGTCTGATTCTGAAGGCACCGAGGCCTGGATCTCTAGACCGGGGACATTACGCTCTCATTTTAAAAAATCAAAAAATATGTATCTAAAACTTGGTCCTCTCGACTTCTCTGCTGGGACCTGTACCTCAGCGTCAGCTCCGGTTTCATCCCAGAAACGGGCCCTGCTCTCACCAGCACCCCCCCCACCCCCTTGTCCTGTTCAGCTGCTTTTTCAACTAAAACCGTTGCTCCAAACAGTTGAATGTGAATCTTGGATCGCATCGATCTGTGTCTGCTTGTTACCAACTGCCGTTGGAAGATTTGCATGATGAAATTGTCTTCTCCTTGGAGAAATAATCCGTGCACCTGCCTTTCAGAAATGATGCCAAGTTCATGCTTCGTGAGAAAAGTTACAAATTGCTGCCTGGAAGGGAGCTGATGTATCATCCGCGAGCGACCCACCCTGCGTGTGGGCACGCTGTTAGCGGGCACACGCCCTTGAGGTGGCCTTGGGAAAACGAGCGAAGAACCATGGACCAAGGTCCCCGTCAGGGCCTTCGCTCATTCCCTTATTAACTGGTTATGAACGACAAATTAAGTGCTCGGCACCAGGGAACATGTATGAGGAAATGCACTCGAGTGTCTTGAAAGCCACATCTCCCCCCGCTAGAAGGCAAGTTCCGTGGGAGGGACTTTGCTTATCTGAGTCACAACTCTATCGCCAGTCCCTGTAACAGTACCCGGCATCCAGTGTCAGGGTGTCACCGGTATTTACCCAATGCATGACTAAAAGGACAAAAGCATTCTGTTGTAATGGAAAGAAACCTGGGTTTGAATCCTCGCATCTGACTAGGAGCAAACCAGTTTCTCTCTCTGTAAAAAAAAAAAAAGCCTTGCTTAACCTATTCCAGAGTTAAGGGTTGGAGCCTAATAATACCGAGCGTGTGCAATTCCGTGCCATGTCCTCATGTTTCTTTATCTTCCCAAACGGGAGAAACTAGTCTAACAAAACATTACCGGCGTCGTGCTTTCGAAAATGTCACTCTCCACCCTGTGGGCCCGGCGAGTACTAATTGATGCTAGAAACGGGGGAAATTGGGAACCCAGTAGAACAGACAGTGAGATGTAGAATGAGTAATTGCTTCTTCTTCTTCTTCTTTTTTTTCACTGTTGGCATGGTTTTCAGGAGCCGGAGGAAGACAGAAGCCTTACCAGCTCTCGCTCTGCCACAGATGTCCCGTGCCAGGCGACGCGGCGTTCTCGAGGCCCCTCAGATCACGATCAGCAGAGAGCTGGGCTCAGCGCCTCTTCTCCCCTTGGCGTTTTGGTCAAGTGAGTCCTGACCGGGGTCAGCGAGCCTGCAATTCCCGGGCGGTCGAACGGTTCGGGTAATAGGCCCACCACACATGTCAGCCGGGCATTTACCACTGACGGCGGCTCAGGGCGGCCACGAAGCATCGTTCAAAGCCCACTCTGACACGGACGCTCCTGGACGCACACACTGATGTGTCCTCCCGCTGGGGACTCGAAAAGATAAGCAGAAGCATGCTGGACTCTAATGAGAAGGGGCTTTTCCTGAGCACGAGCCAGCGGCCGGCAGACTCTCCGCCGGCCGCCCCGAATGCCAGGTGCGTTTTAGATGCAGGAGCAGAGCCCGAAGTCCCCCCGGCCCGGCCCAGTTTCAACGGGAAGGGCTTCTCCCAGACCTGGTCACAGACGCAGGCGAGCGACCTGAGATGCTTCCCAATGTCAGGTTTAGATGAAAACACCGTCTTCCTTCCCACGGCAATCCCCTCTCAGGCCCGGAGCGCTCAACGTAGAGAGTGGCCACTCTTGAAGATGATTAGAGGCGCTGGGTCCCCAAAACGTCTCTGTAACTCACAGAAGTAGTGGACATGCTTGTCTTCCTCCTTCCCCTCCTCCTCCTCCTCCTCCTCCTCTTCATCATCATCAAGTGTGCCTTTGACTATGATTTACAGTCACAAGGGCTTTTACTCTTTTGTCACTTGACCCTTGCAATACCTCTGCTGAGGTACATGAGGCAGAGACTTCCACGTCTATGCATAAGCAAACAGAGACTTAGATGGGTTAAGTGACTAGCGCAGAGTCATGTGTATATACGTTTTGGAGCCAAAGACTTTAAAATTTTTTTTATTGATTGATTTGAGAGAGAGAGAGAGAGAGAGAGAGAGAGAGAGAGAGAGAGATTTGTTGTTTCACTTATTTGTGCATTCATTGGTTCCTGAATGTACCCTGATCAGAGATCAAACCCACAACCTTGGTGTATTGGGATGACATTCCAACTAATTGATCTACCTGGCCAGGGCCCAGAGACTCTATGG
The DNA here is from genome assembly GCA_004026805.1 of Lasiurus borealis. Classification (NCBI taxonomy): domain Eukaryota; kingdom Metazoa; phylum Chordata; class Mammalia; order Chiroptera; family Vespertilionidae; genus Lasiurus; species Lasiurus borealis. Next base: position 43,113 of record PVJN01013459.1, read on the forward strand.
CTGAGACTGACTCCAAGTTCATCAAGGGCCAGGCATCTTTTCTGCAGTAGCCTAGAGCAGTGGTTCTCAACCTGTGGGTCGCGACCCCTTTGGGGGTCAAATGACCCTTTCACAGGGGTCGCCTAAGACTATTGGAAAATACCTATTTCCCATGGTCTTAGGAACCGCTCGCTCGTTGGTGTAGCAAAATGTAGCAATGTAGTTTACTGTTGTCATATGAAGACTGTTGACCATGCTACACCACGATTCAAGACAAAATTTCACTTATTTGTCATTAGAAATAAATATTTCACAATACATAATTACCTATTGTTTTTGTGATGAATCCCTATGCTTTAATTATGTTCCATTTGTAACAATGAAAATACATCCTGCCTAACAGATATTTACATTACAGTTCATCACAGTAGCAAAATGACAGTTACGAAATAGCAACGGAAATCATTTTATGGATGGGGGTCACCACCCCATGAGGAGCTGTCTTAAAGGGTCACGTGGCATTAGGAAGGTTGAGAACCACTGGTCTAGAGAGACAATTACCTGTCTAGCCAGATACTTCTAGCAATGAGGCTGCTTCTTCACAAGACAACTGCTCCATCCCACTGTTTGTTACCCCCATGTTTGTTCTTTACATCACAGGACCCACATTTTGCTCTCCGTAGCTTACATCCAGTGCTCTGATCCTCTTTGACCACGTGGAATGGGTTGAGTCCTTCTGTATGACCATCTTTCATACGTTTGAGGATCATTTCGATGCCTTTGACTTCTGGATCTTCTTTTTCAAGCCAAATCATTCCCCAAAGTTTTGAGATTCCAACACCCTCCCCTGAATATGTTTTAAGTTGTTAGCGCTCCTTTTAAAATGGGACTCTGAGAACATAACATGATCTTCGGCCTGTGGCCTGACAAACAGAACTGGTCCTATCACCACTTGGATTAGCACCTGCGCTTGTGTTAATGCCGCCAGAGCCTGCTTCCTTTCTCTTCTCTAGCTTCCATCTAGAACTGTGGTCGGCAAACTGGGGCTCGGGAGCCACATGCAGGTCTTTGGCCCTTTGAGTGTGTGTGGCTCTTCCACAAAATACCACGGCCTGGGGCAAGTCTATTTTGAAGAAGTGGTGTTAGAAGAAGTTTAAGTTTAAAAAATTTGGCTCTCCAAAGAAATTTCAATCGTTGCCCTGTTGCTATTTGGCTCTGTTGACTAATGGGTTTGCCGACCACCGACCTAGAATAATGGGATATAAGGCAGGGAAGGCTTGTTAAAATGATCTTAGAATAGCCTTAACCCGGTTTGGCTCAGTGGCTAGAGCGTCGGCCTGTGGACTGAAAGGTCCCAGGTTCGATTCCAGTCAAGGGCATGTACCTTGGTTGTGGGCACCTCCTTAGTAGGAGGTGTGCAGGAGGCAGCCGATCGATGTTTCTCTCGCATCGATATTTCTAACTTTCTATCCCTCTCCCTTCCTCTACGTAAAAAATCAATAAAACATATTTAAAAAATGATCCTGGGATAATGAGACACAAGAGAGGTGAGTTTTTATAGGAGGAAATCAAAAAAGCACGAAATGCCAGAGGAGAAATTATACTGGGGACAATACGGTGAGGACCTCGGGGGTCTGGGCTGCTAAAAAGGGCAATCAGAGCTAGACTGAGAAAAGAGGACCCTGGATCAGCCACGTGGCGGCCTCTCTCTCTCTGCCTTCCCTTGCAAGGCCCCAAGTTCAGAAACCGCATTTGTTGACTAAGCTATTTCAATCCCTCATTTTGTGGTTGCCAAGGTGACTGAGGACCTGTACAGCAGAAATTGCTAGTGGTCCAACCAGCCCTGTTCTCCCTGCCATTAGCTAGAGAGTCCCTGTTGGCCAGGTGGCCACGTACTAGAGAGGATCCTGCCCAGCCCTCCTGGCAGAGAAGAGTGACTGCATGATGTTCTCACCAGCGTGTTGTGAGCCACTTGCTGGTCCGGGCCTCAGGAAACTGGTCGGAGCTCCTCCAGGCTCTCCTCTCCTCTCCTCTCCTCTCCTCTCCTCTCCTCTCCTCTCCCCTCCCTCCCACCATCTGGGATGCAGGATGTGGTGGGGACCCGACTTCAGTAGAACCGAGGGCCCCGGTTCTGACACCGGAGCTCCTCGGAATCACCCAGAGAGTTCGTCAAACCGCAGATGGCCGGGCCCACCCCAGGGCTTCTGGAGGGGGCCTGAGCGTTGCAGGTCTGAGGGGTTTCTAGCAGGTGCTGCTGCGGCTGCGCGTGGTGCCCGTGGACCACACCGGAAGGATTTCTGCCTTGAGGGTTGCGCCTGAGTGATGGGCGGGAGGTGGAGGCAGCCGGGACCGGACCTCAGGCCGGGGTACATGGAAGCCCCTCTGTGAAACCCCTGAACCGGGCAGAGTGAGGCTCCCGGGGCCGAGGCGTGGGCATCTGATCAGGTTGGCATGGGATACTGTGGGCTGCGGAGGATGCTGTTTGCATCCCTGAGCCCATGAAGCGGGAGCCGCTAATGACTCGAGACTTCGTTCCTTTTGATGATCTGAAGCTCGGCTCTGCTCGTTTGATGAGATCAAGGGGAACCTCGTCTTGGAATTGGGGCGCTGGCCACCCTGATCGGGAGTGGGGAGCTGCTGATCCTCTGTCCACCGAGCAGAACCTCAGCACCAGGGGTGTCTAATGCTCGGCCCGTCCCCGTGCTGGCGGCTGGGGGACCTGTGGGGAGCAGCGGGGAGCAGGGGCCTGCGGCCCGCCTCCCTGTCCCTGGGCACGAAGCCAGCTGCTCTCTGCACTTCCTCCCTTTTTGATCCAGTCATTTGTTTTATTCATATCCGCCTTCAACTCAGAAAGGATTTTAAGGTAAATTTGTTTTGCAACCCTCACCAAAGCCCCGTGAGTGAGGATTAGTATTTCTATTTCGAGGCCTTCAACCGCTGCTTAGAGAGGGAACGCGGCACAGCCAGTGGGCGCAGGGCCGGGACTGGGAAAGTGTCCTTTGAGCTCCAATTCGCAGTCTCCTTTTCTCCCTGATGGACTTTTTAGAGGAAACTCTGCAACGTTCGTTCCAGGTGAGAGAGCGCATGTGACGCGCACATGTATGTCACAGTGGGAGGCAGCGAATGCCCCTGTGAACCCGCCCCCTTGGGCCCTCCAAGGGCCACGTCTCAGGGACCTGCCAGGAGCCAGGCCGAGCTGTGAGCTTTCGAGTTTTGTCCCCCGACTGTCACCTCCCCCGGGAGGCGAGCATGTCCTCCTCAGCACACGGGTGGAGAAACTGAGGCCCAGGAGGGCGTGGCGACTGAAGCTCCCCCAGCCGGGGGTGTCCCCAGCTGGCCTTGTCACAGCCTCCGGGGACTCTTGAAATGTGGAGCCCCTGACCTTGCAGATCAGCATTTTCAGGGGCTGCGGTCCAGGAAGACATTTTTTTTAAATAAATTCCCAGGTGACTGATGGAGCTGGCCCGCAGACCCAGGTCAGGGGCTAGAACTTTCTAGCACTGCGCCACCCCGAGTGGCTGGGGGCGGAAGGCACAGCTGCAGAACTGCAGGCAAACCTTCCTCCTGGACTCGACCCCCTCAGGATTCTCAGGGACCTGCAGCCCCTCGGAGGGCCTCAGGGACCCTCCTGACACGAACAGGTCAACCCTTCCCCAGGCAGCGGCCACACACTCTCGCCGGCTGTCACTGTCACATGAGATCAAGATTAGTTAGTAAATGCGTGTTGAGGGTCTCTCGTATTTGCATCCACAGGATGAAACGAGCCCATCGCTAGGGAGTCCCGAGGACTCGAACTCGGCATCCTGTGGAGAAGTCTGGCCGCCACCGGCTCCCAGCAGCAGACTGGCTGGGGTCCTGCGACATTGGAGGCGTCGCCTTGCCAGAGCCCCATCCGTGCCGCCTCCAGCTGGCCGGGGTGCTTTCTGGCTTCACCGGTCTCTAGGGCAGCGGTTCTCAAACTGTGAGTCTCGACCCCTTTGGGGCGTCGAACAACCCTTTCACAGGGGTCACCTAAGACATCCTGCATATCAGATACAGCGGTACCTCGAGATACGAGTGCCCTAACATACGAGATTTTTGAGATACGAGCCGTTGAGCGAGCGATTTTTGCTTTGAAATACGAGCAACATTTGAGATAGGAGTCATTGCGTGGATCGGCCGGCTGCACACGACCCACCAGTTTACCGCCACTCGAGTTGCTCATAGTTTCCCACGCCTCAAGGTTACAGAACGAATTAAACTCCTATCTTGAGGTACCATTGTATTTACATTATGATTCATATAACAGTAGCACAATGACAGTTACAAAGTAGCAACGAGAATAATTTTACGGTTGGGGGTCACCACCACATGAGGAGCTGTGTGAAAGGGTCGCGGCATTGGGAAGGTTGAGAACCGCTGCTCTAGGGAGTTGGGGGCAGCGGTTCTCGCCCTGCAGTTTCCGAGACGCCTATTTACAGGACCGCCCCGGGGGTCCGTACGCCCCCAGTAACTGGGCCCTGGGATTCCCTTGCAAACCGCCCACCCCTGTTGCGAAGGCAGATCGGAACACGCGTCTCTGACCTCTTCCCCTCGGCTCGGGTGGTGGCCATGCATATGTCCCCCGGTCCTCTTCCATCGGGAACTGGGACGGGTCGGGACAGGTGGGCCGTGGGATCTCTTGCCCGGTGGGTCGCCGGGAACAAAGTTGAGCACCACTGGCCTGAAGGCATCAGCTCTCAGAGCTGGAGGGGACCTGGTCCCCCATGTCAGGGAGCCCCTGAATGGGCCACAGTTTCTCCAACCAGCTGGGCCCCAGAGACAGCTTCTCCCGTTTCTGGAACGGAGGGGAGGCACGTGGCCGGCGGCTGCCGGCCCGATAGCGTGATCTCCCCCGTGCAGCAGCCCGGGCGCGTAGCTTGCGCGTGTTAATATTGAATTATTTCTTCTTCGTAGTTAGCTGCCTCCTCACTTCACTGTTTCCATGGTGACGCTTCTCAAACACCACTTCGTACTCGGCATACACAATGTAAACAATCTGCAGTTGAACATTTCCCAATTTAGGGGTTTGAAGCCGTAGCCAGCAGGCCTGCTTTCGGGATAACAAGCGAGACACCCAAGCAAGTTACCAGAAGAGGAGACTGGGGGGACACGGTGGGAGGGATGCCAGAGCCGGGTCCGAAGGCGTGGGGGTCAGAAGGCCGCTCACTAAGCACTCTGCCTCCTCATGAGGGGGCGTTTGGCATAGGAGGGGCGCTGGGTGGCTTATGGAACTGGCAGGGAGGAGGAGGCCAAGGCTCCCGGAAGTGAAGGGACTCTCCTGTTGTCACTGTTGGTGAAGAGTCACGGCCTGAACTGGGACAGGTGCAGAGACCGGACATGCTCACCCAGCATCCCGTGCACATGGCAGACCTTTTCCCATTGGCCCCTAGACTCCTGTCTCTCCATTTTAAATATATATATTATTGATTTTTTTACAGAGAGAAAGGGAGAGGGATAGAAAGTCAGAGACATCTATGAGAGAGAGACATCGATCAGCTGCCTCCTGCACGCCCCACAGTGGAGATGTGCCCGCAACCAAGGTACATGCCCTTGACCGGAATCGAACCTGGGACCTTTCAGTCTGCAGGCCAATGCTCTCTCCGCTGAGCC
>PVJN01013460.1:0-48740 GCA_004026805.1 Lasiurus borealis
CCTGCCAGCCTAATCACTCCCAACTGCCCCCCCCCCCGCCTACCAGACTGGTCACCCCCAACTGAACACACACCTCTTGCTGGCCTGGTCACTCCACACAGCCTGCTGTTCAGTCATTTGGTCATCCCTCACTAACACTCCTGCTGGCCTGGTCATAGGCAGTCATCTTGTGAAGGCATGAGGGTTAATTTGCATATTACCTCTTTATTATATAGGATGGAGTTATACAGAATGAACTCATTTTGTCTAACTTTTCAGTTAGCATATTTATTTAGAGATTCAGACCTATTGTGGTGTGTATCAATAGTTCATCCCTTTTTATTGCTGAGTAGCATTCCCCTGTATAAATATACTAATTTTTTTTTATTCATCCATCTGGTAATGGGCAGTGGAGTTGTTTCCTCTTTTTGGCTATTGCAAATGAAGCTATCATGAACCCATATACAAGTTTTATGTAGATATATACTTTCATTTATCATTGGTAAAGACCTAAGAGCATAGGGTCATATTATAATTTTATGTTTACCTTTCAAGAAGCTGCCAAGATGTTTTCCTAAGTGGTTACAGCATTTTAGATTCACACCATCAATCTATGATAGCTCTAGTTGCTCCACGTCCTTGCCTATACTTGATATGTTTCTGATTTAATATTTAGACATTCTAGTGGGTTTACAGAACTACCTCATTATGGTTTTATTATGCATTCCCTAATTAATAATGTTGAATAGCTTTTCATATGTTTATTTGCCATTTACAAATATTCTTTGGTGGAGTTTCTGAAAATCTTTTGCCAATTTGTTTCTAATTTAATATTATTTGGGGAATTTTTATTAAGTTTTGAGATTTCCTTTCTTACTGAATTTGGGGTGAAATTGGTTAATAAAATTTTGTAGGTTTCAGGTGTACAGTTCTATAATATATCATCTATATTATATTGTGTGTTTACCATCCCAAGTCAAGTCTCCTTCCATTACCATTTATCCCCCCTATATTCTCTTCTACCTATCTTCACATCCCCCTTTCCTTCTGGTAATCACCATACTGTTTGTCTCTGTCTATGAGGTTTTTTTCCTTTAATCTCTTCACCTTTTTTTTTCAGATTTCTTTTTATATGTTGGATGCAAGTCTTATATTAGATATGTGATTTGCAAAAAAATTTTTTTAGACTGTGACTTGTCTTTCACTTATTTAATAATATTTTTGGAAAAGTACAAATTCTTAATTTTGATGAAATATAATTTATTTGTCTTTTCTTTTATGGGTCATGTTTTTGGTGTAAAATCTAAGAAATATCTGCCTAAAGGGCAAAAGGATTTTTTCCTATGATTTATTCTGAAGAATTTATAGAATAAGGTTTAAATTTAGAATTATGTCCCATTTTGAGTTAATTTTTATAGAAAGTTCAAACAATGAGTCAAAGTACATTTCGTTCAATGTGCATATTCAATTCTTTCAGTACTATTTGTTGTAAAGATTATTTTTCTCCACTGAAATTGCCTTTGCACATTTGTCAAAAAAAATCAATTCATCATTACAATTGTGGACACTTTATTTTGTCCTACTCATCTGTATGTCTTCCCTTTTCCTATCATGTTCACTGCAGTTTTATATTGTCTTGTAATTGCATTTTATCTGTAGATAAATTTGGGGACAATTGTCCCACTAATTATATTGAATCTTCTAATCCATGAACATGATATATATTTCCATTAATTCAGATCTTTAATTACTGCCAGCAATATTTTTGTAGTTTTTAGTGTACAGGAATTGCATATTTTGTCTGGTTTATTTTGATGTGTTTGAACATTTTATGCTAATATGAAATATGATTTTGTAATTTCAATTTCCTATTTTTTCATTATTAGAACATAGAAATGTAACTGATTTCAGTTTATTGATCTTATTTTATTGGTTTTGTTTATTTTGTGATCTTTTTAAACTCATAGGTTTTAAGAGCATTTTAGTATTGTCCATTAATTTTTGTACATTGACAAATCATGCCATCTCCAAAAAAAAGACAGTTTTACTACTTCCTTTTAAGTAGTCTCATTCTACTTCACTGGCAAATTTAAATAGAAGTAGTGAGAACAGACATATTTCTGATCTTAGGAGGAAGGAATGCCATCTTTCTGCAATGAGCATAATTTAAGTTGAAGGGCTTTGTTAGATATCCCTTAAGGTCAAGAACCCTACCACTTTTTAAAATTTGCCGAGTTTTTATTTTTATTTATTTTTTATCAGAGACAGATAATGAGTTTTGTTAAATGTTTTTTCTGCATCTATTGAGGTAATTATATGTTTGGCTTATACTATTTTAATTTTTTTATTCTTTTTTAATATGGTGGATTACAATTTTTTTATTTTCTTCTTTTCTTTTTTATTGATTAAGGTATTACATATGTGTCATTATACACCCTTTGTCCCCCACCTCACTCCCATACATACCCCCTGGTGTCTATGTCCATTGGTTATGCTTATATGCATGCATACAAGTCCTTTCATTGACCTCTACCCCTTACCCCCACCCTCCCCTACCTCCTTCTGAGGTTTGAGCAGTGATTGATGCTTCTCCGTCTCTGAATCTGTTTTTGTTCATTAGTTTATGTTGCTCATTATTATCTACAAATGAGTGAGATCATATGACAATTGTCTTTCTCTGACTGATTTATTTCACTAAGCATAATGTTCTCCGGCTCCATCCATGCTGTTGCAAATGGTAAGAGTTCTTTACTTTTTACAGCAGCATAGTATTCCATTGTGAAGATGCACCACTGTTTTGTAATCCAGTCATCTGCTGATAGACACTTAGGCTGTTTCCAAATTTTAGCTATTGTAAATTGTGCTGCTATGAACATAGAGGTGCATATATTCTTTCTGATTAGTGTTTTTTGATTTTCAATGATTTCCAGACATTCATGGCATAAGCTCCACTTAGTAATAATATATTATTCACTTTATATTCTAACTAGAGGCCTGGTGATTGAAATTAGGGGGAGGGGTTGTCCTTTAGCCCAGCCTGCTTCCTCTCCAATCTGGGACACATTGAGGAATGTCTGACTGCCTGTTGAGGCCCAATCCTATCTAGATCAGGCCTAAACGGGCAGTCTGACACCCCTCTCACAATACAGGACTGCTGGTTCCTAACTGCTCACCTGCCTGGTTTCTTGATTGCCCCTAACTGCTTCTGCCTGCCAGCGGATCACCACCTAACCACTCCCCTGTCCTCCTGATTGATTCCTAACTGCTCCCCTGCCAGTCTGTTTGCCCCTAACTTCCCTACCCTGTGGGCTTAGTCAACCCTAACTGCCCTTCCCTGCAGGCTTGGTCACTCACAACTTTCCTCCTCTGCTGGCCTGGTCACTTCTAATGGCCCTCCCTGCAGGCTTGAACACTCCCAACTTCCCTCCTTTGCAGGCCTGTTCCCTGCCAACTGCCCTCCCCTATTGCCCATCTTGTGGCCATCTTGTGTCCACATGGGGGCAGGATCTTTTGACCACATGGGGACAGTCATCTTGTGTGTTGGAGTGATGGTCAATCTGCATATTACTCTTTTATTAGATAGGATAGAGGCCTGGTGCATGGGTGGGGGCCAGCTGGTTTGCCCTGAAGGGTGTCCTAGATCAGGGTGGGTGTTTTCTTGGGGTGTGGGGTGGCTTAGGCAAGGGGCCTGTAGTAGTTTGCAGGCCGGCCACACCCCCTGGAGACTCTGGTATCTGGGATTTATGTATCTTCTACAATTGAAACCCTGGTAACCTGGAGCAGAGCCAAGCCTTCTGCACGCACAACCACTGAAACTTTGTTTCCTTAAATGGAGGCCTGGGCCAGCCAGGGTTTGAGGAAAGCTTGCTTCCTCCATTGCCAGGGGCAATCCAAGCCTCCCTCCTTCTCTCTTTTTGGTGGTAACCATCTTGGTTAGGTTAATTTGCATATTTTCTCTGATTGGCTGGTGGGCATGGCTGGGGTGTGTGGCCTGTGGGTGTAGTGGAGGTACAGTCAATTTGCATATCACTCTTTTATTAGATAGGATGAATCCGATTTCCTAAAATTTTGTTAAGGATTTCTGCATCTGTGATAAAATGAGAAAAATTTAGTTGTAGCTTTATGATTTTGTAATTTTATCTTTGTCTAGTTTGGGTAATAAGACATATTAGTTTTGTAAAGTTAGTTGGGCATCAATCTATTTTCTGAAAGAGTTTATGAATTGATGTAGTCTCTTATATAGATGTTTCATATAATTCACCAGTGAAAACTTTGGTCTGAAATTTTTGTGTGTGTGGGAAGTGTTTGAGAGTTTAATTTCCTTAGTAAATATAAGGCTATTCATGTATTGTTTGAGTTAGTTTGTAAATTAGTTTTAGGTCATGTTGTTTCTCAAGTTATTTGTCCATCTTTAATAAGTTGTTGAATTTATTGTTATAAAGCTGTAAAGTTGTTTATAATATTCCCTTATTTTTTCATATTTGTATTATTATTCCTAAAATTGGTTACTTGTGTTTTCTATTTTCTTATCAGTCATGCTAATGAGCAATTAACAAATATTGGTTGTATAATGTTTTTCTATTATTTTTTAGTCCATATATTCTTATTTCTCTTTTTGTCATTATTTCTTATTTTAAATTGAAATTCCTTGCCCTTTTACAGCTTCTTAAATGGGAAACTTAAATCACTGATATGAAATTTCTTTTCTTTTTAAAAATAGGTATTTAAAGCTATTTTCACTAAGCCCTGCTTTAACTCAATGCCACATTCTCAGTATATTGCATTGTGATAATTTTGCAACTTAAAATATTTTCTAATTTTCCCTGTGATTTCTTCCTTCCTCTATAAGTTATTTATAATGGTGCTTTATAATTTCTAAATAATTAGGGATTTTTGACAGATCTTATTATTAGTGATTTCTTATTCATTCCATGTGCTAAGGTAATACTAGTATACTATACTGATGTTTTCAATCTTTTGATATTGATAGGGTCTCATTTTATGGCCCATTAGTCTATCATGGATAAATTTTATATGCCTTTGAAAAAATTACATTTTATAGTTATTGGATAAAGGACTCTGTACCAGGTGTACTGGAAATAATGCGGATTTTTTTCAATAAGTGGAGTTACACACACTAGTATGTTGATATATATGCAATTTGATATGTATGCTATTTTGTTGTATTGACAGCAAGCTTCAAAACTTCATATGTCAAATTTTCTGAAGGTGTTAACATCACAGATATTTTTACGCTTAAAAATGTTGAATTTCATGCTCAAAAAAAAAGCATTTGTGGGAAGTTTTAATTCATTACTTTATTTTGAAGAAAAGTGCTGCTGAAAGTTGTCATATATTTTGGGAAGCTTATGGTGAACATTTTCCATCTCAAGATACTTGTAAACACTGGTTTACTAGTAAACACTTTAAAAGTGATGATTTCAATGTGAAAGACAAAGAACATCCAAGTCAACCAAAAAAAAGTTTGAAGATCAACAGTTACAAGCATTATTGTATTAAGATGCACATCAAGCTCAAAAACAGCTTGCAGAAAGATTAAACGTTGCTCAGCAAACAATTTCTGATAGTTTACAAGCAATGGGAAAGATTTTAAAGGAGGGAAAATGGGTGCCACATCAACTGAATGAAAGACAAATGGAAAACCAGAAAGTCATCAATAAAATGTTGCTTCAATGGCACGAAAGAAAGTCTTTTTTTGTGACTGGTAATGAAAAGTGGATTTATTTTGAGTATCCCAAATGCACAAAATTATGAGTTGATCCAGGTCAACCATCAACATCAACTGCAAAGCCAAATGTTTCGGAAAGAAGACAATGCTCTGTGTTTGGTGGGATCAGGAAGGTGTGGTGTATTATGAGCTTCTAAAATCAGGTGAAACCTTTAATACTGATTGCTACTAACAACAAATAATCAATTTGAACCACATTTTGGTCATGACCAAAATGTGCCAGAAGACACTGCAAAGTAATTTTGCTTCATGATAACACACATTTCAAAAACAGTTAAAGACATGTTAAAAGATCTTGCCTGGGAAGTTTTAACCCAGTCGCTGTATTCACCAGACCTTGCTCCCTCAAATGATGATTTGTTGTTCCGATCGATGGCACACACTTTTTGAGCAGCACTTCAAAACGTACAAAGAAGTGGAAAATTGGGTCTCTTAATAGTTTGCCTCAAAACAAAAAAAAAGTTCTATTGGACAGTATCCACAAATTACCTGAAATTTGGGGGAAATTTGTAGCTAGTGATGGACATTACTTTGAATAAAGCACTTTTGATCTCTCTCTTGAAATTATCCTGTGTTTTTTTTATTACAAAACCTGCATTATTAACTGGTACACCTGGTATATGTCAGTTAGGTCTAGATTGTTAGTAGTGTAGTTCTAATCACCTATGTCTTTACAAAATTTTTTCATAGTTATTCTGCAAATGACAGATAGGAGTACAGTGGTACCTCGAGATACGAGTTTAATTCGTTCCGTAACCTTGAGGTGTGGGAAACTTTGAGACGCTCGAGTTGCAGTAAACTGGTGGGTCGTGTGCAGCCGGCTGATCCTCGCGATTACTCCTATCTCAAATGTTGCTCGTATTTCAAAGCAAAAATCGCTCGCTCAATGGCTCGTATCTCAAAAATCTCATATGTTAGGGCACTCGTATCTCGAGGTACCACTGTATTAGGATTTACAACTATGATTGTGGATTTGTCTATTTCTCTCTTTAATTCTGTCAGTTTGGGATTCTGTTGTAATGCTTTTTTTTTTTTTAATCTTCACCCGAGGATATGCTGATGTTGTTGTTTTTATTGGCTTCCGAGAGAGAGAAGCATCAATGTTCAGTTGCCTACTGTACAAATCGAGAATTGAATCCACAACGTAGGTATGTGCCCTGACTGGTAATCAAACCCATAACTTTTTGGTGTTTGGGATGACACCGAAACCAACGGAACCATCCAGCCAGGGCTTGTTATGCTTTTGAAGCTCTGTTATTATGGTTTAAACAGTCTTTCAGCCTGAAGAAATTTATTTTAGTGCAAGTATGCTGATGAAAAATTCTCTCATGTTTTATGCCCAGATAATGTCTTAAATTTGCTTTTATTTTTATGTATATTTTCACTGTATATGCAGATATTTTCAATAATGATTTTTTTAATTAAATTTTATTGGGTGACATTAGTCAACATGAACATATAGGTTTCATGAGTGGATTACTAATTTACAAAATCTGCATATAGGACCATGTGCCCACTACCCAAAGTCAAACCTCCTGTCACCTCATATTAGGACCCCTTTCTCCCTCTACCCCTTCCCTCCGGCAACCACCACACTGCAGTTTGTGTCCATCAGTTTCAGTTATATATCCTACATATGGGTAAAATCATATAGTTCTTGCTTTTTCTGTCTGACTTATTTCACTTCACATAATTTCCTCAAGGCCCATTCATGTTGTTGTAAATGATGCTATTTCATCCTTTCTTATGGCCATGTAGTACTTCTTTATCCAGTCCTCTATTATAGGGCACTTAGGCTGTTTACAACTCTTGGCCACCTTGAATAATGCTGCAATGAACATAGGGGTGCATATATCTTTGCATATAAATGATTTTGAGTTTTTTGGGTATATACCCAGGATTGAGGTTGTTGGGTCATATAGTAGCTCTATTTTTAATATTTTGAGGAATCGCCAGACTCTTTTCATAGTGGTTGTACCATTCTACATTCTCACCAGCAATGAATGGGGGTTCCCTTTTTTCTACAACTTCTCCAACACTTGTTGCTGTCTTGTTGATAATGGGCATTCTAACTGGTGTAAGGTGGTATCTCATTGTAGTTTTAATTTGCATTTCCCTGATTGTCAGTGATGTTAAACATCTTTTCATATATCTATTAGCTGTTTATATTCTTCTTGGGAGAGGTTTATTTTCAGGTCCTCTGCCCACTTTTTGATTGGATTATTATTTGTTTTGTATGGATCTTAATGGTAGAGAACATCTTGTGAATTTGACCCCAAAGGCAAGGAGGTAAAGGCAAAAATAAATGAATGGGACTATATCAAACTGAAGAGCTTCTGCACAGCAAAAGAAACGGACAACAAAACAAATGGCAGCCAACCATATGGGAGTTGATATTTGTAAACAATAGCTCTGACAATGTTTTAATTTCCAAAATATATAAAGAACTCATAAAACTCAATGATGATTTTATATTGTTGTATATTATCCATTCTTTCTGATGAGAATTCTGTCTATCCTTAGTTATGTTATTGTGCTCCAGTACTAGTATATAATGTGTATTTTTTCTTCAGATTTTCTTTTAATCACAGATTTTTTTTTTCTCAGTAGATTCATTATGATGTACCTGGGTGTAGTTTTCTTTGTTTTTATCCTGCTTGGGTTGTGCTAAACTTCTTAAATTTGTGTTTTTCTGTATTTATATTTTTCACCAAGTGTGGAAAATGCTTGCCTTTACTAATGTCTCATTAATTATTATTTTTACTTCCTTGTTTTCCCACCTGTTCTTATAGGAGTCTATTTACATTTGTATTATATCATTTAATACTATTTTACAGGTCACTGTGGACCTATTCTTTTCCGTCTCTTTGTTCTTCTGAGTGGATCTTTCTTCAAATGAATCTTTAATTTCACATCCCCTTTATTCAGTCATATCCAACCTGCTGTTAAAAGCCCATTGGTAAATTGCTCTTATATTTTGCTTTTAAATATAGTTCTTCCTATTTCTTTCAGTTTCCAGTGCTCTGTTATGATTCTCTCTTCATTCATTCTGAGCTGGTTTCCCTTTAAAATAATAAATACATTTATCCTATTGGCTTTAAATCTATGTCTAGAATTTCTAACATCTGTGTTATTTCAAATTATTTATCACTGACTGATCTTGTTCTGACTATGGGTCACTTTTACCTGCTACTTCTTATGTCTAGTAAGTTTTAATTGCATATTGCACATTGTAGTTAATATGTAGACATCCTGGATTCTTTTTTGCTTCTGGAAAGTGTTAACATTTTATTTTAAGGAACTAAGCTTTAAAACCCAGTTTTCCCTTCACTGGACAGCAATTAAATTTTATGTTTAGTTATTACAGTCTTCTAGCCATTCCTTTTTGCTGGGTTGTATGAATCATCCTTTACATGTAAATTTCAGGATTCAACCAAAAATTTGTGTAGAGTTTAGAAGCAGGATTTTTTTTTTGCTATCCCCTTTTGTGGATCCCTTCATTACAGTATAACTTCCATCAGTTCAAAGCCATTCTGGCATCCTCACTTCTGTCCTCTGACTTCTCAAGCCAGTAAGACTGTGGAATCATGTGTGATTTCTGACCATTCTATGCCATGCAGGCTGAACAATTCACTCAGGAGAAAAGCAACATAAATGCAAACTTGGCCAGTGAACTTTCTTTCTTTCAAGGGTAGAATCCTTTCTCATTTTTTTGTTATTTTTGGTCACTCTCTTGTGCCATTAAATAGCTATTATATTTTGTCCAGAGTGTATACTTTTCTTATCTCAAGAAGACTTAATTTGATAAAAGTCACTGTACCAATACCAGAAAGGAATCACTATTATTTTACTTACCATTACAGATAGCACCATTTACTATAAAACTACTTCCCTCAAACTATGTTATTCAAATAGATGTTCAGCATAACACTGTTCGATTAATATATAGTAGTATCACTTTTTCCATGGGGATACATTCCAAGACTCTCAGTTGATGTCTGAAACCACATATAATACTGAACCTTATACATAGCTTTTTCTCATACATGCATACTTATGTTAAAGATTAATTCATAAATTAGGCAGGCACAAATTACCTATAATAACTTATGATAAATTGAACAATTATAACAATATACTTTAATAAAAGTTATACGAATATGGTCTCTCTTACTCAAAATATCTTAGTATCCTATACTCACCCTTTTTTTGTGATAATATGATATGATACAATTTCTAGATGAAGTAAGGTGATTGACATATGTCTTTTGATGTAGTGTTAGGCAACTACTGACCTTTTGGTGATATGGCTAGTAAGTGACTAATGGGCAGATAGTATATACAGCATAGATACCCTGGACAAAGGGATGGTTCATATCTTGGACACGATGGAGCATAATGGTGCAAGATTTCATCACTCTACCTAGAATGGCGCACAATTTAAAACTTATAAATTTCTTATTTCTGGATATTTTCATTTAATATTTTTTTTAACCTCAGAAGACTGGGGGTGAGTAAAACAATGGAGAATAAAACCATGAATACAAGGGGACTACTGTAATAGGTGGTCTGGTAAGAGCAAAGTGGATAACTGATGAAATGGAGCTTGGAAATATAACATTGCAAAACAAAGATATTTCTTTACTCCAGGATTTTTAAACACATTAATATGCCAGTGAACCTTTATATTCCTAAACAGAATATGGTCTTGAGATAGTGTCCCAAACTTTTTCATATGTAATTAGTAGCATTCACTTTTTTTTATTGTGTTACATATATACATATCTTCCCATTGCCCCCCCCCAGGCATACCCCAATTCCCTAGTGTCTTGTGTTCACTGGTTATGCTTATATACATGCATACAAGTCCTTTGGTTGATCTCTTACCTACCGTACCTCTCCTTCATCTTCCTGCTGTAATTTGACAGTCTGTTTGATGCTTTACTACCTCTGTATCTATCCTTTTGTTCATCAGTTTATAATGTTCTTTATTATCCACAAATGAGTAATATGTGGTGTTTCTCCTTCATTGACTGGCTTATTTCACTTAGCATAAGGCACTTGTTTATTCAAAAATATTTATGGAGTCCAATAGTGGAAACTAGAGTATAATCCCTTTTCTCCTTACAACTCCCATAAGGCCACAATTCACTATCTCTTTTTAATTTTCCAATTTTAATGTGAGTCACTGACTCATAATGGCTAGGTTTATGCTACCTAATCCTCACCAATACTTTGTAATCATCATATGTATACAACAGAAGTCCTGCTGTGGAAAAGTGAGATAAAAATAGACATTCACCAATCATTAACTTACATAGAATATATAAGTATACACAAAATTGTCTAGCATGGGATACAGCACAGATTAGTAGCCTAAAGAATGCTTGGTTCCTTCTTAGGTGTTTTCCCCCTTCTTTTGATTATTAAGTGCTTTCAACAAGATTGATCAGAGGTTGACAGACTATAGATCTCAAGTCAAATGCAGTCAGAAGCTTGTTTTATATAGTCCAAGAGCTAAAAATGGTTTTTTTTACACTTTAAAAAGAATATTTTAAAAAGAAGACAGAAATATGTGACAAGAGACATTATTGGGTCACAAAACCTAAAACATCTATTTTATGATCTTTTACAGAAAATATGTTCTGACCCCTACAACAATTAGTCTAATCCTTACAACTGCCTACAATAAGCACTAGAATAGAATTCATTTTACTTATTAGGTGCTGAGGTAGAAACCCTGTTTTAAAAACACACAGACACATATTAAAAACATCATTTTTCTGTTTCTCCTATGTTTTCGAAGGCCCATCTCAAATCTTACCTTTTCTCCTTTTACAGCATCACAGTCACACTTTGATCCTGAAGAACAGCCATAGCAAGCCTATAAAGAAAGATAAATGGGGAGAAGAAAATCATTAAATATAAACCTGAAAACCAGTCGCTGACTAACATCTCAACTGAATTCAACAATTCAAATTTGTAAAAAAATAAATTACTGGAAAAATATTGTTGACTATATCCCCCTTCACCTTTTTCATTCATCCGTTCACCTCCTCCCTTTGAGTAACCATCCCTTGGATTTCTGTTTCTATTAGTCTATTTTTGTGTTGTGTTGTTTTGTTTGTTTAGATTCCACATATAAGTGAAACTATACGGTATTTGTCTCTCTCAACCTGACTTACTTAGCATAATGCCTTCTAGAACTCCATTTTTAAAAAATGGCAAGATTTCATTCTTTTTGATTGCTGTGTAACATTACATTGTGTAGGTAAATATATCATTCATCCACTCATTTATCGATGAACACCTCAGGTGCTTCCATATCTTGGGTATCCTATATAATAAAAGGCTAATATGTAAATTGTCCCCTCAACAGAGAGTTCCACCAGCCCAGCAACTACCCGCAGCCCCTCCCCCTGACAAGCCCCACCCTGATCGCGACTGACTGGCTGGATCTTACCTGTGCACGAATTCGTGCACCAGGCCTCTGGTCTTACCTAATAATAGAGAAACATGTAAATTTATCATACCTCTGCTATACCCACAGGCAATAAAAGTGAGTATGCAAATCAACCCAACAAAGATGGAGGTTAATTTGCATATGCAGGTGGGGCTGGCAGCACCATGGCCTGCTCCTGGGAGTGTGGGTCAATCAGGGGCAGAGGAGGTCAGGCAGGCGGTGCCAGACCCCACCCACAAGGGACCAGTCCATCAGGCCAGGGAGGGGGGGTGAGTAGCACCAGGTGCCAACCAAGGGTTCCAGCTCCATTGCAGGGCCCAGGAGGGGCAGTGGCCTGCCTAGCCATTTCTGCAGGGCCCTGAGAACATCACTGCCCTAAGGAGGTGTGGCTGGGCCTGCTTAGCCATTCCCCTGGGGACCCCGTGAACATTGTCAGCAAGCTAGCCACTCTCATGGGGCCCCAGGAGCATCGCAGCCCCAGGGAGGAGCAGCTGGGTCTGCTTAGCCATTCCAGTGTGGCCCCGGGAACATCATTTCCCGGGAAGGCATGGTTGGGCCTGCTTAGCCACTCTAGTGGAGTCCCGGGAACAATGCAACCTAGGAGGCAGCCTGTGCCCTGGGAACATCACCAGCATGGGGTTGCTAAGACACAGCCTGGGCCTCTGGCCACAGCTTCACAGCTTCGTGGAGACCAAGGCAGGGTTCTGCCTCACCTGAAGAGAGAGAGTGGTTCTGCAGTGGCCCCAAGATGAGAGTGGGCCAGGCCAAGGTTCAAGAGGCATGGAAGGATGCCAGGTGGAGGGGCAAGGACCTGCAGCCCTGAGGCGGGAGTTGAGGAGCAATGCCGCCTCAGTGGAGGGGTGCCACATTACAGGGTACCAGACTGACCAACTCGATTCAGATTCAGACAGTTCCCAGTGCTAACCTGCCTCTTCCAGGCTGCCTTCACACTTCAGAGGCAGCGACTCCTGCTCCTGCCTTGACCCAAAAGCAAGCCCGCACTGTCCTGCCCCTCAGCAGAGCATGCCTTGGGGGTGAGAGTGAAGCCTTCCACCTGCTCTGGAGAAGCAGGGCAGTAAAGAATGGGGGCAGAGGACCAGGAAGAGGAAAGAATGTGGAGCATTCACAATAAAAAGGTGCTTGAGAAAAAGGCTAGAAAACCCAATGAGAAGGTTTGTTTTGTTTGCCTGGAAACTGTCCCTTAGGAAGGGCAGAGAGCATGTCTCTGAGGGCTCCCTGTGTGCTGAGTCAAGTTCCACAGGCAACTGGAATTGGCCTCACTTTCCTGGTCTGTAAAATGGATTAAGCATGCTCCAGTGCCTTCACTGAGCTTTGATGGACAATTGAGATACAATATAAGGAAGAAGTGAGAAAGAAAAGGAAAGGTGAACAACACAAAGAAAGGCTGGAAGGACTCTGTAAACCCATTGTCACTTAAATAGGGAATATAGTCAATAATGTTGTAATGTATGATGCCAGGTGGATACTGGAAATATTGGGGAACACTTTGTAAAGTATATGATTGTCTAACCACTATTCTTAACTAATATAAAATCTGAAACCAATACAAAATAATATTTAATGTAAAAAAATGAAAATTGGAGTGAATTTTTTTATAAATTTCAACGTTTAAATAAAGGCAATAAAGAAAGGAAGGAAAGGGGAGATTAAAAATAGTGTTTTCCATTTTACTACTTTATTGTCTTTTCAGTACATGAAAAAGACAGTTGTCTTTATATGGTGCTATTATACTTTTCTAAGTCATTATCTTATTTTAATTTCAGGGCAACTTAAAGAAAAGATAATTATTCCCTCCACTATTCAAAGAAAGGAAATCTTGGTGTCTGGTCCCAATGATTCAATCATCAAGCCCTTATTGTAAAGTAGGGTTAGTAAAATTTTCTGTGAAGAGTCATATCTATACTAATAAAAGCCTTGGAGGTAATCAGGCCACCAGGGAAGAGTAGTTGGTGGAAACCAGGCTGGCAGAGGAGCAGTTAGGTGTCAATAAGGCTGACAAGGGAGCAGTTAGGGAGCAATAAGGTAGGCAAGTGAGAGGTTAGAAGCCAGCAGTCCCAGATTGTGAGAGATATGTCCAACTGAGGTTTAGGCACAATCCCACAGTCTCTCCCAAATGCCCTCCCCTGCTGGCCATCTTGTGGTGGTCACCTGGTGTCCACATGGGGGTAGGATCTTTTGACCACATGAGAGCAGTCATCATGTGTGTTGGAGTGATGGTCAATCTGCACATTACTCTTTTATTAGATAGGATAGAGGCTTTGTGCACAGGTGGGGGCAAGCTGCTTTGCCCTGAAGGGTGTCCCAGATTAGAGTGGGGGTTCCCTTCGGATGTGGGGTGGCCTGTGATGGTTTGCAGACTGGCCACACACCCCAGCGACCCAAGTGGAGATCCTGGTACCTGGGATATATTTATCTGGGATTTATTTATCTTCTACAATTGAAACTTTGTAGCCTTGAAGGGAGCCAGGCCTTCTGCTCACTCAGTGGCAGCAGCCATTGAAATTTTGTTGCCTTAAGCAGAGGCCTGGGTGGGCCATGGTGTGCAGAAAGCTTGGCTTCCTCCATTACCAGGTGCAATCCAAGCCTCCATCCTGCACTCTCTGTGGCCATAGCCCTCTTGGATGGGTTAATTTGTATACTTGCTCCTGATTGGCTGGTGGGTGTGACTGGTGGCCATGGCTGGTGGGTGTGACAGAGATGTGGTCAATTTGCATATTACTCTTTTATTAGATAGGACTAGAAGCCTGGTGCACAAAATTCATGCACTGGGGAGGGTGTCCCTCAGCCCAACATGCACCCTCTCCAATCTGGGACCCATTGGGGGATGTGCAACTGCAGATTTAGGCCTGGTCCTACCTAGATTGGGCCTAAACAGGCAGTTTCACATCCCTCATGATGTCTCAGATTAGAGAGAGAGCAGGTTGGGCTGAAGGACAACCTTGCCCTCGTGCACAAATTTCGTGCACCCGCCTCTAGTTGTAAATAATGCTACATATATATTTCAGGTTAAGGTTTTCCTTTTCTTTAGATAAATATCCAGGAGTAGAATTGATAGGTCATATGGCATATATCTATTTTTGTTTTTTCAAGAGATCTCCATACTGTTTTCCATAGTGGCTGTACCAATTTGCAGTCACACCAACAGTGCACAAGGGTTCCCTTTCATCCCCATCCTTTGCCAACACATGTTATATAACAAATTTATATAATTTCAAAGTAAAAATATATTTTTTAAAAATGAATAAGAAATTCATAAAACTTATCTGTAATATGATTTGCCACTGTCCAAGCACTTAGGAACTCCCTTTTTCCTCCTAACATCTTTTGTAAGAAATTATCTATCAATCCATATAACCTTGGCAACTAGCCAAGAAGCTGTTTCTTCTCTACATTCTTGAGCAATCATGGGGCATAAAATACATAATGCTATCTTTAACCACCATTATTTTCTTTGCCTCCACTCTCTCATCTCTAGTACTACAGTCTTATCAGCTTCAAGATTTACTGAAAATATTATTCCCACAGTCTGTTTATAATAGCTACTACTATTTTATTCACTTATATTAACAATTGAGTTCCTGAAGCCAGAAAAATGTCTTACTTTAAAATAAAGATCTATTAAATAAGAAGATAGATTACTTCTGCCTTCCAAAACTATACTTTACTATGGCATGAAACTTAATGGCTTAGAGAAATAAGTAGTAATTAGTTTAACATAGGCAGATACCTCAGTATTTATGTACATTAAGATAGCATGCTTCTCCTCAAATAAGAGAAACTTTTATGTAATGTAAATACCCAATAATGTTTAGCAATGCTCAACCCTGGAAGCTTATAACGTAAAAAGTAACTTAGCTTCTTTCCCAACATTCCATGCTTTCCCTTACTCCACTCATGACCAGATTTTCTTCCCCAATGCTTATTGAAGTACTGAGCTCATTCTTTCAGTTAGAACCCCTAACATGCTGAAACTCCTTTTACTAATTATAAGAACAAACAACAATGGCCTGATGTTGGGGGAATTTTTCACTTACATTTGAAGAGGCTGTTCCAGAAAAATGTGTTTGTGCCCGGCCAGCATGGCTTAATATTTGAGCGTCGACCTGTGAACAGGAGGTCACAGTTCAATTTCTGGTCACAGCACATGCCCCACTTGCAGTTGTGGGAGCAATTCCCAGCAGGGGGCTTGCAGGAAGCAGCCAATCAATGATTCTCTCTCATCACTGACATTTCTATCTCTATCTCCCTTTCCCTTCCTCTCTGAAATCAATAAAAACATGTTTTTTGTTGTTCTGTCTTTCTTTTTGAGACAAGGAGTGAGAGTAAAATTTGTTATTCCACATATTTATGTATTCATTGATTGTGTCTTGTAGGTTCCCTGACTGCAGATGGAACGAACCCACAACCTTGGCATATCAAGATGTTACTCTAACCTAGTGAGCTATGCCCTGTTTGCCACATTTACAATCTACAGTCTGTAATGCAGCCATTATTTATTATACATAGATGACGATGTTTTGAACTCATGTTTTAGTATTATACATCAACCACATTACAGGTTAAATAGACTTATTTAGACTTACTCATCAAACATGAAATGAGTATTACTAGAGTCCAGAAAACTTGTTAGCCAATAAAGATGAATAAAACACATATCCTTCAAACATATATAACTAATTCAGCACATACAATGGTACCTTGAGATACGAGTTTAATTCCTTCCGTAACCTTGCTCATATATCAAGTTGCTCTTATCTCAAAGCAAATTTCACCATTGAAATCAATTGAAATGCCATTAATCCGTTCCAGCCCCCAAAATGCCACCCCAGTTGTTCTTGTTACGTGTTTTTGAATAAGAAAAATGTATCTATAAATGACAAATATTGTATAAAAAATAATAAAAGAGAATTTGAAGGAACAAACTGGTTTTATAAAGTGTATTTACCTACTCCTTACACTCTTAATGCTACACTTTATCCCTAAACTGAGTGTAACTTAACTAATTTTCACTGAACTTCATTGCTACTGGTCTTTGCATTTTTGGCCAATTTAAAAAAACAAACAAACAAACAAAAAAACAAAAAACAAAACGTGTCCAACGAGGTTTGCCTCTTCCTCCCTTTTAGAATGTTTCTGAAATGGGTGAGGCAAGTTTCATTGAACAGCTCCGATGCATGACCAGTAGCAACTTTTTCAGGGTGTTTCTTTTCCACGAAGTGTGACACCTTCTCCCACATTCCTAAGATCTCCTTTATCTCACTTCCACCTCTGGCTCCTCCTCAAAATCAATTTTTTGGAGAACCTCTGCATGTTGCTGAAACTGCAACTCTTGTAACTCCTCCGTGGTGAGTTCCAGAGAGTGCTCCTCGATGAGCTCATTCACGTCTCTCTCATCCACCTCCAGGCCCATGGATTTTCCCAGAGACACTATCTTCTCCTCCACTGGCACCTCGGGTTCAAATCCTTCGAAGGTCCTTTTGGCTACAGCCTCAGGCAACAGCTTCTTCCATGCAGAGGTCAAACTCCTCGTTGTAACACCCAGCCAGGCCTGATCAATAATTCTAAGGCATATCACGATGTTAAAGTGGTTCTTCCAGAGCTCTCGAAGGGTGAGGTCTGTGTTCTCCGTCACCTCAAAGCAGCGCCGGAACAGGTGCTTGATGTACAGCTTTTTAAAATTAGAAATCACCTCCTGATTTATGGGCTGCAGGATAGGAGTGGTGTTGAGAGGTAGGTAGACAATCTTTATAAACTTGAACTCTTGGAGGAGTTCATCTTCGAGGTTCGGTGGGTGAGCAGGAGCATTGTCAGGGACGAGGAGGGCTTGCATGGTTAGGTCGTTTTCCTGTAGATATTTCTTACCAGAAGGGCCGAAAACCAGGTTTACCCACTCCACAAAGAACTGCCTGGTGACCCATGCCTTCGGGTTTGCCCTCCACATAACTTGCAGTTTATCTTTTAAAATCTTATGTGACTTAAAGACTCTGGGGTTTTCTGGATGGTATAAGAGCAGAGGCTTGACCTTGCAGTCGCTACTCACATTGGCGCACAGTGCGAGATTAACCTATCCTTCATGGGTTTGTGGCCTGGCATCGCCTTCTCCTCTGCCGTTATATAAGTCCTGTTCAGCAACTTCTTCCAGAAAAGCCCTGTCTCCTCACAATTGAAGGCTTGCTGGGGGATATATCCTTTGGCTTCTATCAGTTCAGAAAAAGTTTTGAGGTAATCCTCAGCTGCCTTCACATCCAAACTTGCTGCCTCACCATGCCTGATGATGGAGTGAATGCCAGACGTTTTCCTGAAGTTATCAAACTAGCCTCTACTGGCTTTAAATGAGTCTTTCCATGCTTCGTCCTTGGAAGTGCGTGGGGTCTGCTCCAGAAAATCACCCTAAATCGCTCACGCCTTCTTGCATATGATGCCCTGTGTTAATGTATCTCCTTTAAGCTGTTTCTCCATCATCCACACCATCAGTAGATTCTCCATCTTTTCATGGAGAGAGCTACCGAGCTTAGAAATTATTATAACGCCCTTAGCTGGCGTTATACCCTTTATCGACTCCTTCTGTTTAAGCATAGTGCATATCGTTGAAGTACTACGCCCGTACTGCCTTGCCAAGTCACACACCTTGCTCATATTTTTCTATGATTTCACGATTTAATTCAATAGACATCATCCTCTTTTGAGCACTGACCTTTCCACTCGCTTTCTTCGGACCCATGGTTATAAAAAGAAATGTGATAAAGTATGTAAATGCACCAAAGATGCTTTGACAACGAGGTAAACAAGCACACTGACTGAGGCGTGGGAAACTATGAGACGCTCGAGTTGCAGTAAAATAGTGGGTCGTGTGCAGCCGGCCGATCTGCAGGATTACTCGTAACTCAAATGTTGCTCGTATTTCAAAGCAAAAAATAGCTTGCTGGACGGCTCATATCTCAAAAATTTCGTATGTTAGGGCACTCGTATCTCGAGGTACCACTGTACTTATTTAATGCACCTGTTATCTGACTGTCATTATGTTATGTTAGGTGCAGGTAGAGATACAAAGACAGTAGTATATCATTGCTCTCTAATGGGAAGGATAATTTCCATACACAAAAATTACATTACAGTGTATCAGGAACAGAAGTGAATTTAAAATATATAATATTACTTTGTGTAAACATGAATTCTAGATTTCAAAGTCCAAACTTATCAATTTCAGGACATACTGATTCACACTAATTGTCACTACTTAAGACATCTGGTAATTACATTTTTTTAATTCAACTTAAAAATTTAATTTATATTTTATTTATTCCATTTGGTTATAAAAACTCTAGTATTCAGAGTTTGGAAGACTTTGTGAAAAGGTGAAGAGATTAAGAAATAAAAATTGGTAGATACAAAATACTCAATGGGATGTAAAGTACATTATAGGGAATATATAGTTAATGATATTGTAATAACTATGTATAGTGCCAGTTGGGTACTATAAATATCGAGGGTACTACTTTATAAAATATATTATTGTCTAACAATTAATGTGTACATGTAAAACTAATAAAAATAATACTGAATGTAGCCTGTAATTGAAGATTAAAATTTTTTTAAATAATCATTACCTATGTGAAAAAAAAGCAAGTGTAATACACAAGCCAACCACTAGATGTCACTTTCCATGAAATTATAATAGTGACTACAGGACCAGTGCACAGAATTCATGCACTGGGGGAAGGGTGTCCCTCAGCCCAGCTTGCACCCTCTCCAATTTGGGACATCCCTCTCATAATCCAGGACTGCTAGATCCCAACTGCTCGCCTGCCTGCCTGCTTGATTGCCCCTAACTGCTTCTGCCTGCCAGCCTGATCACCTCCTAACCACTCCCCTGCCACCCTGATCAATGCTTAACTGTTCCTCTGCCAGCCTGATTGCCACTAACTACCCTCCCCTGCTGGTCCAGTCACCCTGAACTTCCTTTCCTTGCCAGCCTAGTCATCCCTAACTTCCCTCCCCTACCAGCCTGGTCACCCCTAACTGTCATCCTTTACAGGCCTGGTCCCTTTCTAACCACCCTCCCCTATAGGCCTTGTCACTCCCAACTGCCCTCTCTTTCCAGCCCAGTCACCCCTAACTGCCCTGACCTGTTGGCCTGGTCACCCCCAACTGCCCTCCCCTGCAGGCCTGGGTCTCCCCACAACTGCCCTCCCCTGCTGGCCTGATCATACACAACTGCCCTCCCCTGCTGGCCATCTTGTGTCCACATGGGTACAGTCATCTTTCACTACATGGGGATAGCCATCTTGTGTATTGGAGTGGTGGTAAATTTGCATATTACTTCTTTATTATATAGGATGCCCATGAAGAAATAGCTCCAATTTGACATCTGGTTAGCTTTTTACCAATATCTATTAGGTCCCTAATAAATAAAGGCATAGTATTAGGGGTATGAGTTGTAAAAAATGTGTAGACACAAGCCCTGACTTTAAAGAACTTCCAATCTAATTAAAGAAGAAATCTAGGCCCAAACAAATAAAAAATAAAACACAATAGAATAATGATAAAGCAAGCAATGGTAATAGAAAGAACTCTAAAATACAAGAAATATATCCTAAGTTTACCTCAGCAATTAAGTCATTAGGAAACTATGATCATTCCATATACTCATGCTCAGTTTTCACTTTGGTAAGAAGACAGAGATAGACAGAATGATCTTTTAGATAGCTTTCAGACTTTATAGTCTGTGATTCAGTAGTAATTACTAAGTAAAAATAAGTGGTATAGAAAATAATTGCTATAAAAGTTAAGAGGGTTGCCTTGAGCCTGGGAGTATTCATGAGAGCTCTGTAGAGTAGGTAAATAACTCGACTTCAATTCTGAAAGATGGACAGAAAGACATCTACAAGAAATATGGGCATACTTAGCACTAAGATTAAAATAAAAACGTGGGCAATGAGTCAGGTAAAATAAAAATTAAGTAACCCAATCTAAAGTATTTCTTAACTCAATGTGGAAAAGTACACTAGAAGATACAGCTAATTAAAGAACTTTTTCAAAAACTGTAGAAAAACCTATTTAATTATACGAAGTTACCAAAGACAGTTGAAGCAAGAAAATGATGCAATAGGAGTAATGTTTTAAATATTTTAGTGTGGTAGAAAATCATAAAATAAAAACTAAGGAAGATATTTTTAATCACATAGTAAAATACATGATAAGTCAACACTAATTAAAACAGCATGATATTGCTCAAAGATTAGGCAGCTCAATAGACCAAAATAGAAAAATCAGAATTACACACACACACGCCTGAAATATAATAAAAGTTACCATATCAAATAGATGTAAAATTAATGGATTGTTCAACATATGGTGCTAGAACAAGTATACAAAACAATACATTCAGATCTCAGGTACCTACAATAAAAATCACCAAATAAAATCAAACTTCTGTACACATTAGGAATACTTAAAAACCCTCCTAAAATTCAGATACGAGGATACCATCCTAAAAGTTCTGTTTCAGTAAGCATGAGGTTAGCTAACAGATTCTAAAAAATTAATAAACATCTCTGAATGATTCTGATCCAGGTGTTACAAAATATATACTATCAATTGATGTTATGGAGTAATAAGAAATATCTCAATAAAGTAGTTGTTAGGTATCTAGACCGGTATGGCTGCTTAAAAAAGAAACTAAAGATGCTTCAAAATGTAAAAATATCTTAAAAGCAACCAAGAGGAGCAGTATAGGATTTTTTAATTAAAATAATCTTTATTGTTGGGAGTATTACAGATACTCCCCATTGCCCATCTCCACCTGGGTCCCACCCTGCCACAGGCCTTTACCACACTATTATATGTGCCCATAAGTAATACATAAATGCATATAAGATATTTGGTTAATCTCTTCCTGCCTCTCCCTTCCCTCTAAGATTCGTGAGTCTCTTCCATGTTTCCATGCCTCTGATTCTATTTTATTCATCAGTTTATATTGTTCATTAGATTCCTTGTTCCTAAATTTTGATTTTTAGATTCAATTGTTGATAAATATATATATATATATATATTGCCATTTTATTTTTCATACTTTTGAAATTTCTTTTCTGGATCCCCCGTGTTTTTTTTTTTCTTGTTTGGTTTTATTGATTAAGGTATTACATGTATCCTTATACCCCCATTACCCTCACCCTCCCAATCGTGCCCTCACCCCCCTGTTGTCTGTGTCCCTTGGATAGGCTTATATGCATACATACAAATCCTTTGTTTGATCTTTCCCCTTACCTGCACCCTCTCCCCTACCTTCCCTCGGAGGTTTGAGCATCTAACTGATGCTTCTCTGTCTCTGGATCTGTTTCTGTTCATCAGTTTATGTTGTGCATTATGTTCCACATATGAGTGAGATCATGTGATATTTATCTTTCTCTGGCTTATTTTGCTTAGCATAATGCTGTCCAGTTCCATCCATGCTATTGCAAATGGTAAGAATTCATTCTTTTTTACTGCAGTGTAGTATACCATTGTGTAGATGTACCACATTTTTTAATCCACTCATCTGCTGATGGGCACTTAGTCTGTTTCCATATCTTCACTATTGTAAATTGTGTTGTTATGAACATAGGGGTACATATACCTTTTCTGATTTCTATTTTCTTAGGATATATTCCTAAAAGTGGGATTATTGGGTCAAATTGGAGTTCCATTACTAATTTTTTGAGGAAACTCCATACTGTTCTCCATAGTGGCTGCACAGTCTGCATTCACACCAGCAGTACATGAGGGTTCCTTTTCCTCCATATCCTCACCAGCACTTGTCATATGTTGATTTGTTGATGATAGCCATTCTGAAATTTTGAATTTTTCTTTCCTCTTCTTCTTCCTTTTCTTAAAGAATACTCTTTGGAGAAAAAATAAAATGGTGTCATAGGTGAACACCTAAGCTGCTGCCTCACAGAACAATTTAAAAATTACAACTAAAAGACAGAATGGACACCATATAGAACCACAGGAAAGCTGGTTGAGTGAAAATTGTACAACTAGAAGTAAAGAGAGGAGCACACTGAGACTCAGAGAAGCTGTAAAAAGCTGAGGTACGGAGATACACTCGTGGAGAGGATGGGTGGAGGAGGGTCTGGCTGGTTCCTCTAGAAGGAGGGAGATGGAAAATCCCAACTGCACTGAACCCCAGCTCCAGGCGAGACTCATAGGGGGGATCTGGTCTGCTGTGAAAAAGAAGGAGCACACTGAAACTTAGGGGAACTGTGAAAGACAGAAGTCTGGGGGCTCGCAAAAGTGCATGTGAAAGTGTGTGTAAAAGTGCACAGAGCACTGACTGCTGATTGTGCCTGGCTTCCTCTAGCAGGCAGAAAACAGACCCTCAAAACAGCATTGAAATCCAGGTCCAACTGCACTGAACTCGGGTGAGACCCTGGGCACCCAGATTCATATGGGTCCCTAGTGTGTAGAAGGCAGAGGTCTGGAGGAAAGTCCCCATGTGCAGACACAGCTGATCTTCACAACCAACTGGCTTGGAGGTCAATCCCTCCCAGTGATACCAACAACAAACAAGAATTAACTACAATAAAACTGTACACACAGTTCACAAAGGGATGCACCAAGAGTGTCCACCTCAGGTAACTGGGCCACATAGGACAGCTAGCACACAAAGCTACTCTACCAAATCAGGGAAGCAGTGAAACATGCAGAGACTAAAGAACAGATCACAAACAAAAGAAATGGAGGAAAACAAATGACTGGATATAGAGTTCGAAACCACGATTATAAGTTTTTTTAAGAATTTCCTAGAAAAAAATGGATAAATTTAGCGATACCCAAAAGATAAAAAAGAATCAACTAGAAATTAAACATACACTGACTGAAATAAAAAAAAAATATATTATACAGAAACCCAACAGAAGACTAGAGGATCGCAAAAATCAAGTCAAAGATTTGAAATACAAAGAAGCAAAAAACACTCCACTAGAAAAGCAAAAAGAATTAAAAAAAAAAAGTGAAGATAGTGTAAGGAGCCCCTGGCACAACATCAGAATTATGGAGATGCCAGAAGAAGAGAGAGAGCACGATACTGAAAACCTACTTCAAGAAATAATGACTAAAAACTTCCCCACCTGGTGAAAGAAATAGACTTGCAAGTCCAGAAAGCGCACAGAACCCCAAACAAAAGGAATCCAAAGAGGACCACACTAAGACACATCATAATTAAAATACCAAGAGCAAAAGACAAAGAGAATATTAAAAGCAGCAAAAGAAAAACAGTTAATTACCCGCAGGGGAGCATCCATTAGACTGTCAGCTGATTTCTCAACAGAAACTATGCAGGCTAGAGAGCAATGGCAAGAAATATTCAACGTGATGAATACCCTGTTTCCTGGAAAATAAGACAGTGTCTTATATTAATTTTTGCTCCCAAAGATGTGCCATGTCTTATTTTCAGGGGATGTCTTATTTTTCCATGAAGAAGAATATGGTACACATTTATTGTTGAACAACAAAAAAAGGAAATTTATTACCTCTGTACGGTACGGTAGTAGTTGTCATCACAAACCAGCTCACTGAATGGCTGCAGAGCAGCTGGAGCTGTTTAAGCATTGCAGGGTCTCTTTAAATCAGGAATCAGATGCCTTACAGTAGCTTTGGGGGCCTTATATTCTGGGGAGGCCTTATGTTTGGGGGAGGCCTTATTATTGGGGAGTTTATTTTTGGGGGATGCCTTACTTTTGGGGAAACAGGGTAGCAAGAACCTACAATCAAGATTACTTCTACCCAGCAAAGCTACCATTTAGAATTGATGGGCAGATAAAGAGCTTCACAGATAAGAAAAACCTAAAGGAGTTCATCAACACCAAACTAGCATTATATGAAATCTGAAAGATATTCTTTAAGAAGAGGAAGAAGAAAACGGTAAAGGTAAAAATTATGAACAACAAATACATATATATCAAGAAGTTAATCTAAAAATCAAGTGAAGTGAAAATCTGATGAATAGAATAAACTGGTGAATATAATAGAATCAGGGACATAGAAAGGGAGTGGACTGATCATTCTAAGGGGGAAAGGGATAAGGGGGGTTCAGGGCGAGCCTGTACAAAAATCATACACCTATGGATGAGGACAATGGGAGGGAGGTAAGGGCAGAGGGTGGGGTGGGAACCAGGTGGAGGGAATATATGGGGGTAAAAAGGGGAACAACTGTCATAATATGAACAATAAAGGTTTATTAAAATTAAAAAAAGAAAGAAAACAAAAATGTAAAACAAAACAAACAAACAAACCAAAAAGAATACCCTTCAACATTTCATGTAATAACTGGTTTGGTGGTGATGAAGTCCTTTAGCTTTTTCTGGTCTGTGACACTCTTTGTCTAACCCTCACTTACTCTCCCCCCACCCTGCCCCGTTCCAACTCCAGTCCATTTATCCTCATGCACAGTAAATGGCTCATGTGTTCTAAGATTCGGGAATCAGGCACTAGTGAGTCAACAGAATTTTAAGGTGGGTAATATCCTAAGTGGTTGTCTGCTTCTGTTCTTTCGTCAATCCTGGCTCAGTAAGGTTTCCTTGAACCCAACTTAATGTAGGCTGGGTAGAGTAATGATAAATTATAGCTTCCCTGGCCTGCAAAGTTTCTTTTGAGAAGTTAGCTGGCAGCTGTAATGGTATTCCCTTATAGGTAGCTAACTGCTTTTCTCTTGCTGTTTTTGATTCTCTCTGTCTTTAACCTTGACATTTTAATTATGATGTCTCTTGATTTGGGCCTCTTTGGGTTTCTTTTGTGTGGGACTCTCTGCACTTCCTGAACTTGTAAGTCTATTTCCTTCACCAGGTAGGGGGAAACCTCTGGCATTATTTCTTTAAATAGGTTTCTGATATGTTGCTCTCTCTTGTCTCCTTCTGGAACTCTTAATAATGCAAATGTTAGTATGCATGAACTTGTCCCAGGGGCTTCTTACACTATTTTCATGTTGTTGGATTGTTTTTATTTTTACTCTCTGATTGGGTGTTTTTTGACTCTTATATTACAAATTGTTTATTTGATTCTCAGAATCCTCTGATTTACTGTTGAATCCCTATAAATTATTTCTTTATTGCAGTTAGTATATGCTTAATTTCTGACTGGTCCTTTTTCATGTCTTTGATATTTCTCACTAAGATCATTGAAAGTATCACTAAGTCAATTGAAGCTCTCCTTAAGTCCTTTGAAGTTCCCATTTAGATCCTTGAGTAATTTTAAAACCATTGTTTAGAACTCTGTATCCAGTATTTTGCTTTCATTCATTTCTTTCATTTGCGGCATGTTTCTTTGTCTTCACATTTTAGTGGCTTCCCTTTGTTTGTTTTTATGTTTTAGGTAGTTGCTAAGTCTCCTCGACTTGATAGAGTTGCCTTGTGTGGTAGGTGTCCTATAGGGCTCAGTGGCTCAACCTCCCCAGTCACCTGAGGTGGATGGTCTTGGTGCACCCTTTTGTGGGCTGTATTCACAGTCTTACAGTAGTTAAGCCTTGATTGCTGTTGGTATCCCTGGGGTGAATTGACCTCCAGGCCAATTTGCTGTCAGGATCAGCAGCATCTATAATGGAAGTACTGCTGTACAGGAGACACCATTATGGGGCAGGACTTGCTTCAGTGGGCCTTTGGTGCTGAGTGTTCCCATTGAGCATCTCACTCATAGATATGTAGAGTTGTAATCTGGTATGATCTAAAGCTATCTATTTGGTGTACTGGCTCTGGAGTCTTTTGGAAATGTAAGGCAATGTAGTGGCAAAGTCAGCCATTAGCTGCGGCCACCTAACAGGAACTACAGAGAAATTCGCAGATGGTTGCTACTTGTATTGGGCTAGGAAACTCTCAGGTGAGGCCCAGCTGTGAAGCAATGAAGGCTGGTGATAGTGGCAAGTCTTGGTCCTTTTAGTGATAGGATTGTGGCATGCTGACTCCAGTCGCTAATTATTTAAGAGATTTTAGCAAACTCTGAAGCCTGAGCCAGGATAGCCCATTCATATGGAAAAGAAGCTGCACACAGCTTGGGTTTGGCTGAAAATTGGAGGGGATGGAGTCCCAGGAAATAACCAGAGCAAACAGTGTGGGCCATCCTGATGGAAACCCAGATATATCTGTCCGTCAGCTCTGTGATGGGGGAGGTCCCAGCATAGGAACAATGACCACTGTGAGCAAACTTGTCTGGAAGAAAGCTGCCCTGGAGTTCCTGCCCCAATGCCAAATATCCCAGTTTCTACCCATACATCCCTGAATTGCCACAAAACTTTCACTGGGCACTGAAGCTTGGATGAAGGGGGACTGTATAAGTTTATGCATCCTTTAACAGGAACAACTGGGATTCCAGCAGCCTCTACATCACTCAGCCACAATCCGTGCTGGTTCTTAAAGATATAGAAACCCCTCTTCTCAGCTCTGAAACCCTGGGTTGGGGATTTGATGTAGGGTTTGGACCCTCTGCTTCTCACAGGAGGCCTTGGAAATATCCCTCCCCATTTAAAAAATGCTACACATAAGTTTACGAGTAGTCTCTTCTGTGCCTCTGCCCCTCCAACTAGTCTTGATGTACTTTCTTCTTTACTTATCTAGTTGGAGGATTTCCATTCAGCCAGATTTCAGGCAGTTCTGAATGCTGATTGTTCTGTATTTTAGTTATAATTTTGATGTGGTTGTGGGAGATGGCAAGTACCTGTGTGTATCTATACTTCCATCTCTGCTTTATTCAATATAAGATTTATCAGGCCAAAATATTGGAGAGGGAAAGCCCAATAAACTGACTAGTGAAACTATTTTTGCACTGAGGCCATTTAGCACACTTGGAGAATTTGAAATACTTGCCTCAATGTAAGGGTGTACCATATATAAAAGTACCCACAATCTTATCCCTAGACAAATTTGAGAAAATATATATCTTAGCTTTCATCAGAGAAGGATGGAAGGAAGTGAGAAATCCTTAAGAAACTATAATGAAATTCTGTACCTCATAGTGATTTGCAATCCAACTTATCATTTAGCTGGGTATCCCACTGACCTAAAACTAAATTTTAAGTGGACTAAGACTGTTTTGACATTCCACAGACTGGGCTGAAATACATAAATATCCTATGTAGAAGAACATGCCTTCATAGTAAACATCAAAGAATTTTTAAAAATCCTATTTGAAAGTAAAATAAGATATCCAACTCAAAATTCATTAAGCATATAAGGAAGTAGCATACCATAATCAGAAACCAGGATGAACAACTGACAGAAAAGAAACTACTAAGCAAAGATATTTGGAATTAGTAGACCTATGATCCTATATAATAAAGAGGTAATATGCAAACTTACCATTACTCCAACACACAAGATGGCCACCGCCATGTGGTCAAAGATGGCCTCCAGCTTGTGGACACAAGATGGCTACCACAAGATAGCCAGCAGGGGAAGGCAGTTGGGAGGGACCAGGCCTGCAAGGGAGGGCAGTTAGGGGTGACTGGGCCAACAGAGGAGGGCAGTTGGGGGTGACCACGTCTGGAGGGGAGGACAGTTGCGGGGGACCAGGCCAGCAAGGGAGGTCAGTTGGGGGCAACTAGGCTGGCAGGGAGGGCAGTTAGGGGTGACCAGCCTGGCAAGGGAGGGAAGTTCAGGGTGACTGTGCCAGCAAGGGAGGGAAGTTAATGGCAATCGGGCCAGCAGGGGAGCAGTTAGGCATTGATCAGGCTGGCAGGGGAGAGATTAGGGGGTGATTAGGCTGGCAGGCAGAAGCAGTTAGGGGCAATCAGGCAGGCAGGCAGACGAGTGGTTGGGATCCAGCAGTCCTGGATTGTGAGAAGGCAGTCAGACATCCCTTAAGGGGTCCCAGATCGGAGAGGGTGCAGTCTGGGCTGAGGGACACACCCCTCGGGCATGAATTTTGTGCACTGGGTCTCTAGTATATAATAACTATTTTAAGATTAGAGGCCCAGTGGACAAAAATTCATGCATTTGAGGGGGATCCCTCACCCAGCCTGGGCCCTCATGCATCTGGGAGCCCTCAGCAGATGTCCAACTGATGGCTAAGCCATCAGTTGGACATCCTTTGCTCTGCCATGGAGGCAGGAGAGGGTCTAGCCACATCACTGTGCTTGCCAGCTGTCAACCTGGCTTGTGGCTGAGTAGTGCTTCCCCTGTGGGAGCACACTGATCACCAGGGGGCAGCTCCTGCTCCCCAATCATCCCTCTACCCAATCGCCTGCTGGCACCCACCTTGGCTGGCCTGGCACCCCCACTCTCCAGCCCCGCCCCCCACCAATGGGTCGATTTGCATATTACGCTTTTATTATATAAGAATATTAAAGATGATTTTAAAAACTTAAAAATAATAGCCCTAACCGGTTTGGCTCAGTGGATAGAATGTCAATCTGCAGACTGAAGGGTCCAGAGTTTGATTCCGGTCAAGGGCATATACCTTGGTTGCAGGCACATCCTGAGTGGGGGGTGTGCAGGAGGCAGCTTATCAATGTTTCACTTATAGATGTTTCTAACTCTCTATCCCTCTCTCTTCCTCTCTGTAAAAAAAAAAAATCAATTAAATATATTTTTAAAAGCTTAAAAATGATAAAGAGACCAGGAAATCATAAAAAAGTAACATAGCTGAATTGAAATTAAACATACGTTTTAGAAGTAAAAACGTTGAAATTTAAAACTCAATAGATGGGCATGATAGTAGACTAGATACAGCAGTAAAGAAACTTATTACAGTTAAAACACTTGGCAAAATAAAGAACACAAACATAACATCTACAATGTAGCATACAGACAAACCATTTGGAAAATGTGAAATATTAGTTAAGACATATGGAAGGAAGGGTAATGAACTATAGCATATAGTTAATTAGGTTTAGAGAAAAAAACAGAGGTGTGAGAGAGAAATGGGGGGAGACAATAATTAGAGATAATGGCAGAGAATCTTCAAGAAATGAATATATTTGTGATTCAAGATGTCCAACATATCTAATGAGAAAAAAAAAAAGCCAGATGCAAAATAGTGTAACATCAGAACATAAAATCAAAGACAAGATCTTAAAAACCTTAAAAACAACAACAACAACAAGAAAGTCTGTCCCTATAGGAGCCTCAGAAAAGAAAATTCAAAACTTTTGAATATCTTATCCTTTACATGAAATTAAATAAAAATTAAATGAAAGGTCTAAAACATCACAAAGAATGAAAAGGAAAATAGTTATAAATTTGTGGGTGAATATAAATAAATCCTAACTATAAAACAAATGTATAAAATAATTTCAGTGTTCAAAAATATAGAATTAAAAGAAAAACACAGTGATAGTACAATATAAATCAGAGAAGGGTGAGCGAAGTTGAAGTATTCGAAGATCCTTGAAACTATTTAGAACTTTGACAGGATAAGCATACAACCTAAGAATTCTAATTACTAAGGGAAACATTAAAAGAAGATAAGTCAGAGAATCCAAGATGGCAGCACAGGTAAACACCTACACTGCTGCCTCGCACAACAATTTCAAAACTACAACTAAAAGACAGAACGGACATCATCCAGAACCACAGGAAAGCTGGCTGAGTGTAAGGTCTACAGCTAGAAGGAAAGAGATGGGCTCACAAAAACCCAGAGGAGCTGCAAAAAGCTGAGTTATGGAGACGCGCGCACTGAGAGAGCGGGTGCGAGAGTACCTAGCTGACTTTCTCTGACGGGAGGGAAACAGAGATTCCCAATGGCATTGAACCCCTTATCTTACGACACTAAACCCCAGATCCAGCTGAAACTCATACGGGGGGAGTTTGGACTGTGAAAAGGGAGAGGTGCACGGAAATTTAGGGGAGTCGCAAAAGATCAGAGGTCTGGTGGCTCGCACGGCACTGAGCAGAGGACAGATTTCTGATTGTGCTGCTGGTTTTCTCGTGTGGGCAGGAGATAGACCCTCCCAACTGTGCCACTTCTGATTCCACTAACCCCTGTTTCAGGGGAAACCCTGGAGACCTAGACTCATTTGGACCTGGTGCGCAGGGGAGCTAGAAAGGCAGTGGTCTAGAGGCACTGCAGGCACGAAGGCACAAGGACTGCTCCAGCGATTACCCAGTGACGTGAGACTCAAGGGCCGTGGAGGGCGGGGCCGACTGGAAGGCAAGACGGTCCCGTAAGCCCTGAGACTCCACTCATCCCAAGCTCAACAGAGGCTTCTTCGGTTTTGCAAGTCTGGTATCATAAGGCTTAATTCAACACAGAAGTTTCCCCGGCATAGTGAAAATGCCGAGACATTGGAAGGGATCACAAACAAAAGAAATGGAGGGAAAAAAAAAACTAGAAAATATGGATAAAGTTATCAAGTCCCAAGAGGAGATGAAAAAGGACCAACTAGAGACACTGACTGAAATAAAAAATATTATACAGAGTCCTAAGAGCAGACTAGAGGAAGGCAAGAATCAAGTCAAAAATTTGAAATATAAAGAAGTAGAAAACACTCAACTGGAAAAGCAAGAAGAGAAAAGAATCCAAAAATGTGAAGATAATATAAGGAGTCTCTGGGACAGCTTCAAGTGTACCAACATCAGAATTGTGGGGATGCCAGAAGAAGAGAGAGCAAGATACTGAAAACCTATTTCAAGAAATAATGACTGAAAACTTCCCACATCTGGTAAAAAAAAATAGATTTACAAGTCCAGGAAGCACACAGAACCCCATATAAAAGGAATCCAAAGAAGACCACACCAAGACACATCATAATTAAAATACCAAGAGCAAAAGACAAAGAGAGAATATTAAAAGCAGCAAGAGAAAAACAGTTCATTACCTACAAGGGAGCACCCATACGATTGTCAGCTGATTTCTCAACAGAAACTATGCAGGCCAGTGAGGAGTGGCAAGAAATATTCAACGTGATGAATAGCAAGAATAAACTGGTGAATGTAATAGAATCAGGAGCACAGAAAGGGGTGAGATGGGTGTATCGAGAGACTGGACAAAAGCATACACCTATAGATGAGTCAATGGGGGGGGAGTAAAGATAGAGGGTGGAGTGGGAGCTGGGTGGATGGGAGCTATGGAGGGGAAAAAAGAGAAACAAATGTAATAATCTGAATAATAAAGATTTAAATTAAAAATAAAATAAAAGGCATTCAAATTGAAAAGGAAGAAGGAACACTGTCATTATTTGCAGATGATATGATACTGTATATAGAGGACCATAAAGATTCCATCAAGAAATAACTAGAACTGATAAATCATTCAATAAAATAGCAGAATACAAAATAATCTCCAGAATTCAGTTGCATTTTTTAAACCAGAAATGAACTATTAGAAAGGGAATCTAAAAAAAAACGATCCATTCACAATTGTTACAAAAAATACCTAGGAATAAGTTTGACCAAGGTTGTAAAACACCTATTATCAGAAAATAATAAGGCACTGAAAAAAATAATTGAAGCAGATACAAATAAGTTGAAACATATACCATGTTCATGGATAAGAATTAGTCATTAAAATGCCCTTACTACTCAAAGCAATCTATAGACTCATTGCAATTCCTATCAATATACCAATGGCATATTTCACAGAAATAGAACAAATATTTCAAAAGTGTATATGGAACCACAAAAGACCTAAAATAGCCACAGCATTCTTGAAAAATAAGTATAAAGTTGGAATAATCACATGACCTGATACTAAATTATATAACAATGCCTTAATAATCAAAATATCATGGTAAGGGCAGGAAAACAAAAAAAAAAGTGATCAATGGCATGGAATAGTGAGCCCATAAATAAACCCAACTTTTTATGTTTAATATTTGATAAAGGAGATAAGAACATACAATGGGGAAAATATAATCTATTCAATAAATGGTGTTGGGAAAATTGGACATAAAAAATGAAGTTAGACCACCTTCTTACACCACATATAAGAATAAACAACAACAACAAAATGATTGAAGATTTAAATGCTTGATTTGAAACCATAAAAATCCTGGAAGAAAACATAGTCAGTAAAATCTTAGACTTTTCTTGTACCAACATTTTTTCTGATATATCACCTTTGGCAAAGTAAACAAAAGAAAAACAAACAAATGGGACTACATTGAACTAAAAATTTTTTTTCAAAGCAAAGGAAACCATCAACTAAATGAATGAAAAGACAGCCTACTAAATGGGAGAACACATGTGCCAACGATGTAACAGATAAGGCGTTAAT
Organism: Lasiurus borealis; assembly: GCA_004026805.1. Lineage (NCBI taxonomy): Eukaryota > Metazoa > Chordata > Mammalia > Chiroptera > Vespertilionidae > Lasiurus > Lasiurus borealis. Next base: position 33,393 of record PVJN01013460.1, read on the forward strand.
ATATAAAACCTATAAAGAACACATAAATCTCAACATCAGAAAATCAAACAACCCAATTTAAAAATGGGCAAAGTACCTGAATATGGGGTATCCTCAAAAAATATATACACACCGTGAATGGTTATAAAGTCAGTATTTATTAACATACAGTTCATTTTCAAAATTAAGTGAGTTACCAGCTGTTAGTGTGTATGCATTTTGGGGAACAACTATAGACACTTCTCTAATAAAGACACACAATGGCATATATATATATATATATATATATATATATATATATATATATATCCCTAAGTGACCACTTGGCCAGTAGCTATGACATTCATTGACCACCAGGGGCAGATGCTCAATGCAGGAGCTGCCCCCTGGTGGTCAATGTGCTCCCACAGTGGGCTCACAGCTAGCAAGTGCAGCTGTGGCAGCACAAGCCTCTTCTACCTCCAAGGCAGCACTACCTCTACTGAGCAGCAGCAGCAGACACAGCTGGGCCATGATGAGTGGGAATGGTGCAATGCTCGGCCAGGGCTTAGGCTCTTCCCCAGCTGCCTGCCACTTTGTGCACTACTACATCCCTCAGGGCATGTAGAATTGCCGGTTCTGCTTGATCCCCGCAGGCCAGGCTGACATCGCCGAGGGGTCCTGGGATTGAGAGAGGGCACAGACCAGGCTGAGGGACCCTACTGGTGCATGAATTCATGCACTGGGCCTCTGGTAGACATATAAAAGGATGCTAAATGTCACTAATCAGCAGAAAAATGCAAATTAAAACCACAATGAGATGTTACTTTATACCCATCAGAATGACTATCGTTAAAAAAATCAACAACTTGTCAAAGTGTGGATAAAAGCAAACTCTCATTCACTGATGGTGAGAATGCAAATTGGTGCACCCATGTGGAAAACAGTATGGGGCCACCTGAAAAAAATAAAAATGGAACTGCCTTATTACTCAGGGATTCCACTTCTGGGAATGTATCCAAATAAACCAGAAACACTAATTCAAAATAATATATGCACCTCTATGCTCATTGCAGAATTATTTACACCAACCAAGATTTGGAAGCAGCCCAAGTGCCCATCAGTAGAGGCGTAAGAAAAAAGCTGTGGTGCATTTACACAATGGAGTACTACTCTGTCCTAAAAAATAAGGAAATCTTCCCTGGCCAGCATGTCTTAGTGGTTAGAGCATTGGCCTGTGCATTGAAGGGTTGTGGGTGGGATTCACAGTCAAGAGTTCTTAGCTGGGTTGCAAGTTCAATGCCTGCCCCAGTTGGGGAACATGTTGGAGACAACCAATCTATGTGCTTCTCTCTAACATCAATGTTTCTCTCTCTTTTCTCTCTCTATATCTCTCCCCACACCTTCCACTCTCTCTAAAACTCAATGGAAAAATCCTAATTCCTTGGGTGAGGATTTAAAAAATAAAGAAATCTTACCTTTTGTGACCATATAGATGGACTTGGAGAACATTATGCTAAGTAAAATAAGCCAGTCAGAGAAAAACAAGTACCATATAATTCCACTTATATGTGGAATCTAATGAACAAAATAAACTAACAAACAAATTGGAAACATACTCATGCATACAGAGAACAGACTGATAGCTGTCAGAGGAAAGAGGATGGAAGTAGGTGAAAAGGGCAAAGGGACTAAGCAAATAAAAAAAGAAATTCTCATGGACACAGGTAAGAATATGAGATTACCAGCAGAAAGGCATTGGGGAGGTAGAAAAGGGTGAATGGGGCATAAATAGTAATGGAAGGAGACTTGACTTGGGGTAGTAAACAGACAGTATAATATACAGATGTTGTCTTATAGAACTGTGTACCTTAAACCTATATAACTGTATTAACCAATGTCACCCAAAATAATTCAATCTAAAAAGACTATGGTATCTTCATTAGAATTAGGAAATAAATCAATTATATACAATACTAGAGGCCTGATGCACAAAATTTATACATGGGGGGCGGTGTGTCCCTCAGCCCAGCTTTCACCTTCTCCAATCTGAGATCCCACTGGGATCAGGCCTAAATGGGTAGTTGGACACCCTTCCCACAATCCAGGAATGCTGGTTCCCAACCACTCACTTGCATGCCTGCTTGCCTGATTGCCCCTAACCACTTCTCCCTGCCAGTCTGATCACTCCCTAACCACTCCCCTGCAAGCCTTATCAATGCCTAACTGCTCCCCTGCTGACCCGTTGCCCCTAACTGCCCTGCCCTGCAGGTCCGGTAGTCCCCAGTTGTCCTCCCCAGCTGGCCTGTTAACCTCTAACTTCCCTCCCTTGCCAGCCTGGTCACCCTTAACTGCCCTCCCCTGCTGGCCTAGTCACCCTTAACTGTTCTCCCCTGCAAGCCTGGTCCCCCTCCCGCTACCCCCTCTTGTAACTGCCCTCCCTTACAGGCTTGGTCATCCCCACTGCCTTCCCCTGCTGGCCTGGTCACACCTAATTGTCCTCTCCTGCAGGCCTAGTCCCCCCCAACTTCCCTCTTCTGCAGGCCTGGTTGCCTCCAACTGCCCTCCTCTGCAGGCCTGGACCCCCCCAACTGTCCTCCACTGCTGGCCTGGTTGCCCCCAACTGCTCTCCCCTGCTGGCCTGGCTGCTCCTACTGGCCTGATCATCCACAACTGCCCTCCATTGCAGGCCATCTTGTATCAGTCATCTTGTGTCCACATGGGGGCAGCCATCTTGTGTGTTGGAGTGATGGTCAATTTTCATATTACCTATTTATTATATAGGATAATTTATTGATTTTTCAATACTGTTGCCAAAGCAACCAAATAGGGAAAACATATATACTCAAAAAATGGTTCTGGGATAACTGGATATCCTTATGGTAGAAACTGAGTCTCAATCCCTATCTCATACAAAAGTATTTGAAATGGATCATTGATAAAAACACCACAGCTAAAAGACACAGTTAATTGTTAGAGAAGTATATAGCATAACATTGTTAATGATTTGAAGTCAGGCAAATATTATTTAGACAGGGAAAATAAAGAAACAATCACAATAGAAAAAAATTGTTAAATAAGATTTCATCAAAATGTAAAATGTCTACTTACCAAAAGACATCATTATGACTATGATTATGCAGGCCAGAAAATGGAAAAACTTATTCATAATATATATACCTGACACAACTGTTAGCTAGGACATAAAAGAAATTCTTATAGCTCAACAATAAAGAAAAAAAAATTACCTAATGGAAATACAGGCACAGAATTTGAACAGACACTTCACAAAAGAAGGTATACAAATGGCAAAAAGGATATGGAAAATTAATCAACATCATTAATTATTAGCTAAATGCAAATTAAAAACAAAGTGAGAGATAGTATTATATACTCAGTTAAGTAAAAACATAGAAAGTCCAACAACATAAAATATTGTAGAGACTGTGGAACAATTGGAATTATACATAGTTGATAATGTAAAATGGCATAACCATTTTGATAAAACTGTGGCAGGACTTTTTTTTTTTAATGAGGTTAAGCATACACTCCCTTTATGGCCCAATAATTCCACTCTTACAAATATATCCAAGAGAAATAAAAATGTAGGTCCACAAAATGGCTTGTAATGAAATGTTCTTTTAAGTTTTATACATGATATCCAGATAATTTAAAGAGGATAGTTGTGTATCATTATCTTTGATAAATTCATACAATGGAATGACTCAGCCATTAAAGGAATGAAACATTAATTAAACTCTAGAAATAGAACACTGAGTGAAAGTCTTACACAAAAAGTATCTATTGTATGGTGCTACTTAATACAAAATACTAAACCAGGCAAAATGATTCTGTGGTGAAAAAATCAGATCAAAGATCAAAGAATGCCTAGGATATGTGTGAAAATTAACTGGGAGGTTGACAAGAGGGAACTTTCTGGGAATGAGGTTAATGATCTATATAATATGTTAAGGAAATGGGTTACACAGGTGTATATGAATTTTTCAAAATTCAGTAAATGCACATTTGAGATATATTCATTTCAATTTATATAATTTTACATCAAAAGAAAAGTATTTAAACAAATATTAAATGTATACTAATAATATATGTGTTGAAGTATTAGGGAGAAATGAACTGATTTCTGCAATTGTTTTCCTATAACAGCTTATCAGGCCATGATTTCTGTATAGTTAAATGGTTTTTAGTATATACTCAGAGTTTTGTAACCATCATCTAAATTGATCTTAGAATATTTTCATCATCCTAAAAAGAAAACTTGTTCACATTTGTCACTCCCTATTTTCTTCCAATACCGGCCCAGCCCTGAGGAACCACTAATCTACTTTCTGTCTTTATAGATGTGCTTATTCTGTATATCCTATCTAATAAAAGAGTAATATGCAAACTGACCATCACTCCAACACACATGATGTCCGCCCCCACATGGTCAAAGATGGCTGCCACAAGATAGCTGGCAGGGGAGGGCAGTTGTGGGTGATCAGGCCAGCAGGGAGGTCAGATGGGAAGGACCAAGCCTGCAAGGGAGGGCAGTTGGAGGCATCCAGGCTGGCAAGGGAGGGCAGTTGGGGGTGACCAGGCCAGCAGGGGAGGGCATTTAGGGACAATCGGGCTGGCAGGGGAGCAGTTAGGCATCAATCAGGCTGGCAGGGGAGTGGTTAAGGGGTGATCAGGCTGGCAGGCAGAAGCAGTTATGGGCAATCAGGCAGGCAAGCAGGCGAGCAGTTGGGAGCCAATAGTATTGGATTGTCAGAGGGATCCCAGATTGGAGAGGGTGCAGACTGGGCTGAGGAACACACAACTCCCATTGCATGAATTTTGTGCACTGGGCCTCTATTTTCATATAAAAGATTCATTTTTTAAATAAATTTTGTATATGGTGAAAGTAGAGATCCAACCTTATTGTTTTGCATGCAGACATAATACCATTTGTTGAAAAGCCTATTCTTTTCTCCATCTGATTGTGTTGTCACCTATGTCAAAAATCAATTGATTATATAAATAAGGGTTTATTTCTGAACTCTTAATTTTATTCCATTGATTCATATGTTATTCCTTATGTCAATATTACACAGTCTTGTTACTGTTAACTTAATAGTAAGTTTGAAATTGGCAAGCGTGAGTCCTCAAGCTGATCTTCTTTTTTACGATCGTTTTAGATAGTCTGAGTCTCTTGCATTTCCATATGAATTTTAGGTCAACTTCTCAATTTCTTCAAAGAAGTTCACAGTTATTTTTATGGCTATTGCACTGAATCCTTAAATCACTTTGGGAAGTATTGTCATTGTAATATTAATTCTTCTGATGCATGATGGTATGCCTGTCCAAAATTTTCTTTTAAGTAAAAAATAAAATTAATATGCAATAATGAATAGATAATGGAATTGATAAGTTGACACATAGATAAAACAAATATAGCAAAATTTAATAGTAAAATCTAAGCAGTGGCTACTGTAAAACTTTTTCATCATTGCTCCAATTCTACCACCAAAATTAATGTTTACTTAAATTTTTCCATATTACCTACTACCAGCTACTCTGGCTCTTATACTCAACTCACTTGTAAATAATACCTACCAAATTTGCAACCATGCTTACTACATGGATATCTGGACTAACAAACCATCTACTTCTGAAACCTGCCCCACATACTGGTTTTAGTCTATACTTTCTAGGTCCTGCCCATATTCATCAATGATCTAGATGCAAAAAATCAAAGGTGATAACTTCAATTTTCACCACTGCAGGAACTCCAGTTTCTTCTTCCTTGGTTTTCTAACTCTCAAATAATCAAAGGAAAAAGAAGGAAACACAAATAATCCAGCAAGACGTTGATAACTGCTTAATATGGGGAAAAAGAAGACAAGTAGAATTCTTTCTATAAATTTTCAAAGTACCAAATACCTAAATTACAAAAAGCACTAAGATATGTAATGTCCCAAACAGATTGTAGTAATATATAACTGAAAGTTCATTTACAAAACTATGTCATGGCTCAAGGTAACTTTCTCACACTACTTCAGTTCCATAACTATTACAGCAGATAGCTTTCTGATTAGGACCATTGTGACTAAAAGTAAATAAATTTTATGTATAATTTCACAACAACTAGAGTATAAGCAATAATAAACACAGGAAATAAAGACACAAGGTGATACAAGTGTCCGACAGGTAGTTGCCTAAGCTCATTCACAAACTAAGTGACTTGCCCTGTACTGCTTTCATACCTAAATATGCATTATTCAATTTGGTACCTTGGCATAACATCAAAGAGCTATAAGAAATACAATGAAAAAAGAAGTGATAAGGCAAAACAATTTTTAAATAAGTGACATCTATTCCAGGTGAAAGAAATTATTCACATGTGTATTTAAAGGGTCCTGATGATTGGTGAAAGAGGAGGAGAGTGATGGGTTAGAAACAATGGGAACAAATCAGTCTTATATACTAGAAAGCAGCAGTTCTCAAAATTTCCTTTTGGTATGAGTCATCTGTGAAACTTGTTAAAGATGCTGATCCCAGGTTCAATGGCTCAGAATTTCATTATGTTTGAAGTGGAGTTCAGGACTGTATTTAATAAGTATCTCAAGTGACACAACTGTGGGTACTCTTCTGATTACACATTATGAAATACTGAGCTGGAGAAATTGGGCAAATAAGATGTTACTCTTTTCTTTCATTTTTGTCTTCATATTATCATGGCCTTACTATTTGTCCCTAGCATCATTTAATCCTAAATTATCTGACAATAAGATTTTTTATTTTTAATGTTTTTATTGATTTCAGAGAGGAAGGGAGACAGAGATAGAAACACTGATGATGAGAGAAAATGATTGATCAGCTGCCTCCTGCATGACCCACACTGGGGATTGAGCCTGCAACCCAGGCATGTGCCCTGACTAGGAATCATATCGTGACTTCCTGGTTCATGGTTGATGCTCAACCACTGAGTCATGATGGTCGGATGACAATAAGGTATTTTAGGTACAGATGCTTATAGGCACATCTTAAAATTACATAAATTTGTAAGTTAGGAAAAAACAATAACAACAATCCTTACTCTATGCCCGATACCCTTAGAATTTTTCTCTAATCATTTCTTTTTCAGTTTTTTTTTTTCCTCCAAAGACCTGTCATCCTTCCTTAGTTGTCTGGTCCCCACTCCTCTTGCTATACTCACCCCTCACAGTTGATATGAAACAGCCCAAATAAATAGACATAATTATTATATATCTTTCTTTCCACAATTTTATTGGAAGAAAGGGCTGATACTAGGTCTCCGTCTATACACAGGCACCTTTTATTTTCATTTTTAGGAGATGGAGAGAGCAAGAGTGAGAGCGAGAGAGAGAGAGAACGACTAACATCTATGGGTCCTGACAGGGAATCAAATGGCAACCTAGGTATGTGCCCTGACTGGGAATTGAACTCACAACCTTCCACATCTATGGGTCCCGACTGGGGATCAAATGGCAACTTAGGTATGTGCCCTGACTGGGAATTGAACTCACAACCTTCTGGTGCACAAGGATGATGCTCCAATCTACTGACTCACATTGGCCAGGGCAACATGCACCTTTTTAAGAGTCCTGTAATTTTTGTGCTTCTAAAACTTATAAGCTGTCACATACCTTTGTTAAAGGTCAAATAAGCAGTTAAACAGTTTAGGTAGCACTTCTAAACTGTCACCCACTTATTTTTACAGATATCTGATGAAGTATCCATGCATTTCTCCCAGTATGTTTTGAGATACTGAGCAATAAAGATTATTTCTTAATTAGCCTGGAAAACTGGAGCAATCACAATAGATTACATGTTCTAAAATTTTTACTTTATTCTATTATTGGCTACATTAACCAGATTTAGTTGCTTCTTTTAAGTAGTTCTCTCATTTTCCTTACCCTTCCCAAACAACTTTAGAAAACCAAGCCAAATTCTCTGTGTCTCCTGACATTGGGTAGCCTTCCATGCTCTAAATCAAAGGCGAAAAAGTGTATTTTGTTGTGAAGATTATTATTTCTTTAAGCCTTTGAAGACAGAGAAAAAAACAAACTTGGACTTATTTCCAAAGAGCGTAAATGTCTCCTTAATCATTTGGCAAATTCCATAGGAACTTGAAATGCTACACCTACTCAGACATCACTAATGGTTTGGTGTTAGGGAGAGGGATCTCATATGTGAATATCACTGGAATTTTAATTACCATATAGTATTATAGTGATTTCTCAGATGTGCCTGTTATAGCTTAAGAAATTCTTTATTTTTTTAATTCTCAAGAACAAACACAGTTCAGGTTTTTTCTTTCATTTTTAATTATAAGTGACATTCTCAGTCTAGAAAAAAATATATAAAAATGCCAAAAACTATTTAAAAAATATCCCCAATCTCCCAACATTTGTTAAATAGTTAAAATTGGATTGCACTGATGTGTTAATTTATCAAATATTATCAATCTGTCTGTCCTTCTCAGTGTAAATGTGCATTTATATGTGTATCTGTGTGTGTGTGTGTGTGTGTGTGTGTGTGTGTGTGTGTGTGTATTATGCATATATATCATGGACCTAATATATATAATATGGTTTATTATATAATTTATATAATATAATGCAATAGTGTATTTACTACATTAAGTATATATCATCTACCTATTAAAAGAGTAACTTGCTCATGGACTATAACCTTTGTGATGCCCACCAGCCAATCAGGAGTGAGTCTGCAAATTAACCCAACAAAGATGGTGAATTAATTTGCATATGCAGGAGCCAAGTGGATGGGAGAAGGGTAGGATGCTTGTGTCATCACCATGGTGACAACACATGCATTCTGCACCACCTATGCCCAGCCACTTCAGACCTCTGGGCAGCATGGGAAGGTGGAAAGGCATCTCCGGGCAGGAGTGGAAAGGCAGCTCTGGCCAGAGCGAAGGGGGTGCCAGCAGCCAGGGGAAGGAAGGTCCATTCTTGCATGAATCTTCATGCATCAGGCCTCTAGTTTATACTAATAATAGAGGAATATGCAAATTGTCCAGTAATGACCGATCAGCAGGTTGCATGCGCAGCAGGCATGGGTGAGTAGGGATTTGCAGTATCGCGGTTAGGACCACAGCAGGGGCCTCCACATGCCTGTACAGGAGGAAGGGCTGATCAGCAGCCACTGCTGCTGCTGTGAGGCCAGGAGAAAGAGGCAGGCCCTGATCAGCAGCCTCCATGGCTGCTGCATCATGGGCCCAGGTCAGGGTTCATACAGGAGGCAACAAATTGATGTGTCCCTCTCACATTGATGTTTCTCTTTGTCTTTCCCTCTCTGTCAGCAGGTGCAAGGGGCAGCTCCTGCCCTGATTGCCCCTCAAGAGCAGGGGGAAGTAGAGAATCCCTCAGGGGTGATTGGGGCTGGCAGCCACCGCTCACACACACTGACAGCACTAAGTGATTGGAGCTAGCACTGAGCACCGGTACCAGCTGCAAGCAGTAGCTCTGGCACTGGCAGTGGGTGTGAGTGGGGCCAGTGCCAACAGCAGGTGCAAGCAACGAGTGGGACTGTGGCGTGTGGGAGCCAAGAATTTTCAGTAACCACCAGAGGCTTGCCCCGATGACAGTGACTGGTGCCCCACCTTGGTCTGGTGCCCTCACTCACCTGCTCCACCATCCCACTGTAGCCAAGCCCATCATGTTCCACACTTTGCTGCCTGATGCCAATGCCTGCCATGTTCCATGCATGCCACCTGGTGGTCAGCACACATCATAGCGACTGGTTGTTCTGTTGTTCTGCCATTTGGTCCATTTGCATATTAGCTTTTTATTATATAGGATTATTTATAAATTCTCATACACATAGACAGGTCTTATAAAAAAAGAACATCATAATCAAATTGGCAATCATTTACTTTCAAATTAAAATATTAAACTTTTTTAAGTGAAAAATTAATACCAATGCTATAAACACTTTTAGAAAATGTAGGAAGAAAATCACTCATTTGAAGGCCTCTATTACATTGACACAAAAGCTAGGCAAATAAATTACAAGAAAACATCATGCAGTATTCATTCCCTTATCTGCAGTTTTGCTTTCCATGGTTTCAGTTACCTGAGATCAACTGGAGTTGGACAATTTTAAGTGGAAAATTCCAGAAACAAACAACTCATAATTTTTAAATTGCATGCCATTCTGGGTAGTGAGATGAAATCTCATGCCATCCTCACTCTATCCAGCCCAAGATGTAAATAATTTATTTGTCCAGAATACACATGCTCTATACAGCTACTTGCCCATTAGTCACTTATTGGATGTCAGGGTTATCAGACTGACTGTCAATGTATAGCAGTGTTTGTGTTCAAGTAATCAAGTAACCCTTATTTTACTTAATAATGGTCCCAAGGTGCAAGAGCAATGATTCTGGCAATTCAGATATGCCACAGAAATGTCTTATTGTGCTTCCTTATGCTAGTTCTTGACTTAACAAGTCATTTTATCATCTTACAAAGAAGGGTAACGACAATATATTAAGATATTGAGAGAGAGAGAGAGAGAGAGAGAGATCCAGTTTCACATAAATTTTATTACACTATTTTGCTATGATTTTCAATTTTGTTATTATTGTTGTTAATCTGTTATTGTGCCTAATGTATAAAATTAAGTTTATCATAGATATGTATGCATTGGGAAAAATATAGTATGTATAGAATTTGGTATCATATGCTGTTTCAGACATCTAATGGGGGCCTTGAAATGTATCCCTCATAAATTAAGGGGGACTAATATACAAAAGAAAATCCTTCAAGAACAAAGATGCAAAAATAGTTAATATAATATTACCAAACTGACTACATTGTGTGTGCATTTGTGTGTGTGCATGTGTGTGTATGTGCAATATTACAACTTGGTTAATTAGTAGTGGTTAATTTTGAAAATGCAACATTGGCTTAACAATAAAAATAAATACAATATGATTCATTAACAGATTAAAGGAATCTGTTACATATAAAATTACATATAAATTGGACAAAATTCAACATCATTCATAATAAAAATAGTCACCAGCCTAGTCGTCATGGTTCAGTGGTTGAGACTTAATCTATGAACCAGGAGGTCATACTTCCATTCCCAGTCAGGGAACATGTTCTGGTTTCTGACTTAATCCCCAGTAGGGAGAGATGATTCCCTTTCATCATTGATGTTTCTATCTCTCCCTTCCTTTCTGAAATCAATAAAAATATGTTTTTAAAAAATGATCTGCAAACTAAAAGTACAAAGGAATTTCTTCAACTTAATAATTTCCACTAAAAATTTGCATTCATTATACTTAATAATGAAGCACTGAAGAATTTTCTCCTTATAATTGGGGACAGACATAAATTTTCTCTCATCATTTCTATTCAACACTGTGCCATTGTGCCTAGCCATTGCATAAGAAAAAAAAAAGGTAAAATGAGCCCTGACTGGTGTGTTTAGTGGTTAAAGTGTCTGCCAGCACACCAGCAGATTGCAGATTTGATTCCTGATTAAGGGAACACACCTAGTTTGCAGGTTCACTCCCTGGGTCCCCCTGGCCAAGGCAAGTTCAGGAGGCAACTAAGGTCAATGTGTCTCTCTCAACTCTCTCTCTCTCTCTCTCTTCCTGCTTCCTTCCCTTCCTCCTCCCTCCATTCCACTCTCTCTGACAAGCAATGGAAAAAATATCCTCTAGTGAGAATTAAGAAAAAAAGGTAAAATGATTGAAAAGGGAAAAGTAAAATTATTTTATTTGAAGACTAGAGGCCTGGGGCATGAAATTCATGCACTGCGGGATCCCTCAGCCCAGCCTGCACCCTCTCACAGTCCAGGACCACTCAGGGGATGTCCACCTGCCGGCAGATGTACATCCCTCCCACCTGCTTGCTGCTCCTTAGCACTGCTGCAGAGGTGGGAGAGGCTCCTGCCACCATTTTTATGCTCACCAGCCATGAGCAGAGCTCCCCATGTGAGAGTGCACTGACCATCAGGGGGCAGCTTCTGAGCATTGAGTGTTTGCCCCCTGGTGGTCAGTGCGCATCATAGTGACTGGTCGTTCTGGTCATTCTGCTGTAAAGGTCACTTAGCTTTTATTATATACAGTGGTACCTCGAGAGACGAGATAATTTTTTCTGTAACCTTGAGGCGTGGGAAACTATGAGACGCTTGAGTCAAGGTAAACTGGTGGGCCGTGTGCAGCCGGCCGATACGCGTGATTACTCCTATCTCAAGTGTTGCTCGTATTTTCAAGCAAAAATCGCTTGCTCGACAGCTCGTATCTCAAAAATCTCGTATGTTAGGGCATTCGTATCTCGAGGTACCACTGTAGATGGTGTGATTGACAAATGTAGAAAATTCCAAGTCAACTTTAAAAGAACTATGAAATCTAAATAAGTGAATTTTGTAATATCACAGTATAAATAGTAATTATATAAAAATCAAAATAATACTAAATTAATTATAAAATAAAAATTTAAATAATATTTACAATGACATCTAAAATCATGAATTACTTAATGAGAATGCAAGACTTATATAGAAAAAGTAATAAAAGATTGCTTAGAAAAATTAGAAGGTTCTTAAATAAATGGAAATATATGCTAGTTTATGTATTAGAACCTAAATATTGCTATCAATTTTTCCATAATTTGTAGAAATGGACAAAGAGGAGGAAAGTTATATACTTAACTCTACCTTATTTTAAAACTCACTATAATGCTACCACAAGAAAGACAGTGTGATATCGGGGAATGAATAGGCCAGTGAAACAAAATGGAGAATCCAAAATTAGACACACACACAAATAAATTCAAATAGTACCAGAAAATTTCATTGGGAAAATAAATCTCTCCAGTGAATTTTGATGAAACAACAGATATTCATATTTTTAAAAAATAAATTTTATTGATTTCTTACAGAGAGGAAGGGAGAGTCATAGAGAGTTAGAAACATTGATGAGAGAGAAACATTGCTCAGCTGCCTCCTGCACACCTCCTACTGGGGATGTGCCCACAATCAAGGTACATGCCCTTAACCAGAATCAAACCTGGGAACTGTCAGTCTACAGGCCAATGCTTTATCCACTGAGCCAAACTGGGTAGGGCAAGATATTCATATTTTTAAAACAAAATGTCAGTTCCTCTTTCATATCATTCAAAAATTACTTCAAGATCAATAATGCTTCTACATATAAAAGATAAAATTTTAAAGCTCATAGAAAAAAATTGGAACTATCTTTATGACCTTAGTATAAGATACAATTTGTTGGACAAGATACAGAAAACACAAAAAGAAAAAAAAAAAGAAAAGAAAAATAATAAGTTAGATTTCATTAAAAATAAAAACTTCTGCCAAGACCGGTTTGGCTCAGTGCACAGAGTGTTGGCTTGTGGACTGAAAGGTCCCAGGTTTGATTCTGGTTGGGGGCATATACCTTGCTTGCGGGCACATCTCCAAAGTGGGGCATGCAGGAGGCGGCTGATCGATGTCTCTCTCTCTCATCAATGTTTCTGACTTTCTCTCTCCCTTCCTCTCTGTAAAAATTCAATAAAAATATATTAAAAAAATAAAAACTTCTCATCAAAAACAGCATTGTTTAATCATTAGGCTGTACACTTGAAACTAATATAAAATAATATTGTTAACTGTAATTGAAAATAATAATAATAATAATAATAATAATAGAACTTTGAATAGGCAGGCAACAGATTGGAAGAAAACTTTACCAAAACATATATATACTAGAGGCCTGGTACAAAAATTCATGCACAGGTGGGGTCCTTGGCCTGGCTGGTGATCAAAGCTGATCAGCACCATTTCTCCCAGTCCTGATTGGGGCTGATGGGGGCTGGCCAGGGAAGAACTGTGGGAGGTTGGCTGGCTCACCAGGCAGGTACAGCAGGAGGGCTCCAGGGCATGCCCAGCCCTCACCCAGTCCCAATCCACCAGACTCCAGCAGCAAGCTAACATACTGATCAGAACATCTGCTTCCTGGTGGTCTGTGTGCGTCATAGCAACTGGTTGAGCATTTGACCGAATGGTCAAACAATTGGTTAGACACTTAGCATATTACATTTTTACAATGACATCTAAAATCATGAATTACTTAATGAGAATGTAACACCTATATAGAAAAAGTGAGATGGTGCATGAATTTGTGCACCAGTGGGGGTCTCTCGGCCTGGCCTGCGGGATTGGGCTGAAAAAAAAAAAACTCTCCAAAATCCCACAAGGGGTCCTGGATTGTGAGGGGGCACAGGCCAGGTCAAGGGACCCCACCGGAGCACAATTGGGGATGTGTAGGGATGCCAGAAGTTGGCCAGCTGGAGAGGGACTGCAGGAAGGCTCCAGGGCATGTCCAGCCCATCTCGCTTGGTCCTGATCTGCTGGACCCCGGCAGTAAGCTAATCTACTAGTCAGAGCGTCTGCACCCTGGTGGTCAGTGCACATCATAATGACTGCTCAACCAGTTGACTATCTGCCTCCTGGTGGACACTGAACATCATAGCGAGTTGTCAACCAGTCGACTGTCTGCCCCCTGGTGGTCGTGCATGTCATAGTGAGCAGCTGAATGACCTTAACATATCATTAGCATATTACACTTTGGTTGAACAACTGACTGGATTCTTAGCATATTAGGTTTTTATTATATAGGTATAATAAAAGATTGTTATCCACATATACAAAGAACAACTATAACTCAATATTAAATGGAGTTTTTAGTTTGGAGATGGAGAAAACTAAAAATATGTCACTCCTATCATTGGCTACATTAACAATTTACAGTATACCTGGGCAGTTATGCAAATGTTCCCTGAGGTCCCTTCTTATTTCTCCCAAGTACTACACCAAGATTTAAGCACCCTCAAATTCCCCACGGGAAATAAACCTTTTTAAAATATGTAGATGACCTCCTGTACTCAATTACCAAAGAGGTGTTCATAAAAGATTCCATTTATTGACTGCAACCGATATCTAGAAAAGGAAACAATTCTCTAAGGAAAAATTACAATTATCTTTAGATACTGTTCATTACCTAGGACATGATCTAATCTCTGAAGGAATTCAGCTGTCTCCAAAAGGAATTAAGGTAATCCAGAAATTTCCTACATACACAACTAAGTGGCAGCTTTGTAGATTTCTAGGCGCGGCTGCTTATTACAGACTATATGTTTCTAATTTTCCTCTATTAGATTCCCTGCTCAATTAAATTGCTAAAATTTTAGTCCCTGAACCACATCCCTAAGGAGATAAAACATGACCAGGCTCTTATATGACTAAAACAATCACTGCAAACTTGTGCGTGAGACAAGTGGAGTCAGAGACTAGACCGGAGGCCAAACTTGGGATCTGACAAGATGGCTGGGCTGCCCTGCAGGATTA